>VZTG01009792.1:770682-791183 GCA_013397845.1 Melanocharis versteri | reverse complement strand
CCCCCGTTTCATCGCGCCCGCAGCCACACCGCGCCTGGGCGCCGCCATCTTGCAGAGGGGCCGGGCTGCCGCTGGCTTCCGGCGCGCGGCCGCCATGCCGGGCACAGCGCCCCCTGCCGGGCGCGGGCGGCTCCGGCTCTGAGGGCACGGGGCTCACGAGTGCCGCGCCGGGGGCGCTCGGTTCGTAGGCAGCCCCTCGTTTGCGCGTAAGTATTTGAGAATCACAGCATCACAGAATGAATTAGGTTTGAAAATGTCTCTGAGATTATCGAGTCCAACTTATGGCTGAACACCATCACGGCAACTAGACCGTGGCATTAAGTACAGCGTTTAAGAAAACACTTCCAGGCACCGTGACTCCACCACGTCCCTGGGCAGCACATTCCAGTCACCATTTCTGTGAAGAAATTTCTCCTAATGTCCGACCTGGACATCCTCTGGTGCAGTTTGAGGCTGTGTCCTCTCGTACTGTCAGCTGTGACCTGGGAGCAGAGCCCGACCCCCACCTGGCTGCACCGTCCTTCCAGGTGGCTGTAGGGTGATAAGGTCCCTCCTGAGCCTCCTTTTCTCCAGGATAAATAACCCCAGCTCCCGCAGGCACTGCTTACAGGATTTATGCCACAGAACTTTCACCAGCTTTGTTGCCTGTTTTTAGACATGCTCCAGAAAGAAAATGAAAGGCTTGTCCTTCTTCTTACACCAGGGACTGGAACAATTTGTCCTTCACAGCCCTGGCTGTGATCACGAGGGTCCCATGGGGCACGAGGCTCTCGCTGCTGCCTCCTGAGGAGCTGAGGGACACCGGCCCCCAGCCTCTCCACCTGCCGAGACCCACATTTTAAGCCCCTTCCAACACTGCCAAGCTCAGGTGTCTCTTCCTGAGTGTGCCAGAGCCAACATCCATGTCCATGGCGTTCAGCAGAGGAACTTGGGGGTGCTGATGGATGGCAAGCTGTCCATGAATCAGCAGTGCGTCCTTGTGGCCAAGAAAGCCATGGGATCCTCGAATACATTTGGGAGAGCATTGCCAGCAGGTCAGGGAGGTGATCCTGCCTGTCTACTCAGCCCTTGAGAGGCGCATCTGGAATGCTGTGTGCAGTTCTGGGCTCCTCAGCACAAGAGAGACATGGAGCTCCTGGAGCAAGTCCAGTGGAGGGTACAAAGAGGATTACGAGACTGAGTATCTCTCTTATGAGAAAAGGCCGAGTGAGCAGGGCCTGTTCAGCCTCTAAAAGAGATGACTGAGAGGGGACCTCATTAATGTATATAAATATCTATGGGAAGGTGCCAAGAGGACGGACCAAGCTCTTCTCAGTGGTACCAAGCAATAGCACAGGAGGCAATGGGCAGGAACTGATGCACAGAAGTTCCATCTAAACATGATGAAGAACCTTGTTGTGTGGATGACCATGCACTGGAACAGGTTGCCCAGAGAGAGTGTGGAGACTCCCTTACTACAGGTATTCCAGAACCATCTGGATGCAATCCTGTGCCATGTGCTCTGGGATGACCCTGCTTGAGCAGGGGGGTTGGACCAGAAGACCCACTGTGGTCCCTTCCAACCCACCCCATTCTGGGGTGCTGTGGCTGGTGCCAGCTTCTCTCAGGGCTTTTCCACCCTCACCAGCATGCAGGACAAGGTTATGCCACTGCTGGGGCCTGTGTCCCTGCCACAGGCGTGCATCCTCCTGGCTCCACACAGCTGGTGACAGCTTGTCTGTCATCTATGTGATCAGGGGAAATTAAACGTCCCATGGCAGTTTGCTGCTGTCAGCAGGAAAACCAATTGGTCAGTCTTATTTTTGTCTCTGCTGTGCTGCAGGCTTATGGAGCCTGCTGAGTGTGTGCCAGTCATGTCTGGCAGGTGCCTGGAGTTCCCCAAAACACTGAATTTTCCCAAGTTTCATTGAAAATTGGGCAGAGGAAAGAATTTCTTGGCCGCACAAAGAGCCTCAAGATGAGCTTAGACCTTAGCAGACATGAGAAAAACACAAATGAAAGCCAGCACACATGACCCAGTTTCAGAGAAAAGAGTTGGTCTTGATCCTGCTGTGGGGACCAAATCCAGAGGAAGTCAGGTTTCATTTTGTTTGTTGTGGTACTCCTGACTTCTTTTGGACAATGAAGTACTGCACAGGACTTACATTTTACATTTACAATTTAATATGGCTTTATTACTCAGAATATTATTTTTGTCTTTCTATGCATGTTTCCATATTCTCTGATTACATCATATGTCCTAGATGACCCACGCCTCAGAAATTCAGCTTTCTCAAGGCTGATGCATAATGAATCTTTCATCCTCACTGACAAAATATGTTGCATTGATTTGTCAAGGCATTCCTTTCGCTACATTTTAAACCATATATTATGTTGTAATTTATTGCTGGGCCACTCTTTATTCATGCACAGACAGCTCACATGCATTTTGCATCCTATTTATAGATTTATTGATAACAGTAATCCAGCAGCATGCCAGAATGCAAGATAAATACAGCTGAATATAATTTGAGAAAATATTAGGTGCTTTTAG
The DNA here is from genome assembly GCA_013397845.1 of Melanocharis versteri. NCBI lineage: Eukaryota > Metazoa > Chordata > Aves > Passeriformes > Melanocharitidae > Melanocharis > Melanocharis versteri. Next base: position 788,650 of record VZTG01009792.1, on the reverse strand, counting down.
AACTCTTAAGATTTGCATCTTCCTTGTGTCTCGTCATGTAATTTGTTATTCAGGGCAAGAGAGCTTTCCAATAATGGGAAATTTCATGTATCTTCAGAGAGAGAAAATGCCAGGATTTGCCTTCTTCAATAACTCATATCACAAAGGAAAATGTGAAGAGCATGTATTTTGCTGAACCCCATAATCCCAAATCTGGGTGAAAATGGGCATGTTACTTTTGCAAAAAATATATAGATAGAATTATTATTACCAGTTTTTGAAGTAAAAATAATTTCAAAGAATTAAAACAATATTTCAGGCAAAATATAAATATCATCGTCAAGAAAATGAAATATTTAAAGAAACACCAATCTGCTTAATAGACTAATCCAGCATTCAAATCCAGTGATGCCATATCAAAAGAAATACATTACAACAAATATTTTAGATCCTATCCCAGAATATCGTGGTTTATTATTTAACATTTACCAATTTGGCTTCAAGTACCTGGTAAATACAGTCTCCTTAAGATCTAAAATGTGAATAAATTAGAAACTCCTGCCAAGGACTCTTCCAACATTCCTGTGTTGTCTAAATACCAGAAAAGGGAGGAAATCCAGTTTCCATTTCATGAATTTCACATTTAGATCTCTTCATCATGTGAGCATCACTTACCAAACAGGAATTTGGAATTGAGGGAACATTTTGTAATTGTTCTTTGTTTTGACAGTGATCCCACATCAGAGAACAAGCCACGAGGGCAGGCTTCACATTTGCAGTGAAATTGAGCATAATGGCATGATTCACTGGAAATGAAAGTTCATATAGAATTGTTGCTTCCTGCTGAGATAATCTTTGTTAACAGATTTCCTCTCCTATTACTTTATATTCATGGATTATTATTTCCCAGCCCTTAGCAGAATGAGCAGAATACAGTTCCTTTAGCTGCCTGTCTGCTATTGTCTCCTGATCACCTCCCACATGCCATGAAAATGTGCCTTAGTGACTACATAATGCACATAGGTAGATTCCGGCTCTTTTGTAATTTGCAGCTATTGAGAATATTTATCACCACAGGAAATATCAAAGCAGCACCAGAAAGACTTTTAGACTGAGCTCATAAGGGTCGCTCTTTGTTCTCATCAATGGAGAAAACAGCCTGATTAATGTAAGAACATGCCTTTAAATACAAAGCCTTTTTTGACTCTACAGAATAAAAGCTTCTTGCCAGAATGAATTTATTCCAAGCAGTGAGAGCCTCAGAACAGTGCAAGTTGCTCTGCCATGAGTACCCAGCACAGCATCCACCTGCTGGAGGCACTGCCTCTCTCCATGTCATACTTTCACCACTGGGATCAGCAGAACTGAAATTTGATCTGCTGGGAAAGATTGTCTGTGGAAGGACACTTTCCTTCTGGAAAACATTTTCCAGAGTCTCAAGGCAGTGCAAAGTTGCTGGCTCTTCAAATGTGTTTCAGTCCCATCTATTGCAGAAGGTATTGGTAGGTGAAGAAAGTGGTTTCCTTAGTGTTATAAAGATACATCCCTGTTGCTCAGATTCTTGGTAGGGTTTGGTTTTTTTGTTGTTGTTGGTTTGTTGGGGTTTTTTTGTTTGTTTGTTTTTGATTTGCTTGTTTTTTCCCTTGGGGTGTATGTGCTAAGTAATCCTGCAGTCTTGGTCTGTAGACAGCTTAGCCAGGCGTGCTGAATACTGACTACACAAAGAGTCTAGAAAAATATCTGTTCTGGCACTTTCTCCCACATTTCCATCATCTTTGTACCTGACCTTGGGCTGGTCATTTATCTTCTCTCTGCTGCCTTTGTGCAAAATGAGTTTCCTTCCATCATTCTGAGACTAAAGCCACACAAGTATATCCTCCTGTATCTCCAGGTTTGTCTGCTGAGGAAGTTCCACCCACAGCACCTCCTCCTGAAGGGTAATTCCTGCCTCTTCTCTGGGGCTGCCCCAACAGATTTGCTGACCAAAAGCTGTTTGCTGAGTTTTTCGTGTAATTGCTGTTTTTTTTGTCCCTGAAATCAACGTCATTTGAGTCAGTGCTCACTGGTGATGCTCCTTAAAAGAGATCTACCATTAGTTTAAGATAATTTAGGCTGTTTGATTGACACAAATTAGAAAGTAACCATTACTACTTCACTCGAGGATGTCTGTAGCTTTCCCCCTCCCGTCCAAAAATGCAGCAGCTGAAAATGGAAACCTCACCTGGCAAAACTCAAGTAGGGAAAAGATGCACATTCACTGATTTTAATCATTAATATCTTTTGGCTCATTGGAAGGAAGGAGTGGGTACTAAAGGTTATTATTTAGATAAATGATCCAAAAGACAAGCATAAAAAAGACAGATATGCTGAGTGAAAGCAGAAACCCATTTCCCCAATCCATTAGCATTTTTAGTTTTAAACTATAAGGAGATTATCTAACACGTGGCACAAGGATGACTGAAAAAATGCAATCAGATTACTTTCTTGCTATTAAAAGGAAGAGGTAGATTGCAACTAAAATGAGCTTTTAATTAGTGTTTTGTGCACATCATAGTTTAAAAAAAAACAGTTGTAAATCAGAATAGCGCCATTGATCAAAGTTCCACATTATGGCACTTCACATTTTTCATACAAAATTTATATAATCTAAGCTTCTGTGCCAAGAATTGTCTCTGTAGGAGACTTAGTGCTACATACCAACCTTATCTAATGAACGCTTGTACTGTATTGTCATTTAGAAGGCAGTTTTCATCATAAACCTGTAAATACATAACAAGGGATCCTTTTCCTTCTGTTCTTTCTCCTTTGTTGTTAATTACTTAGCTTCAACATACCGGTTGTAATTCTGTTCCCTGAAGATCAGCCTTTATTAGCTATTTCTTTAATTCTGACAAGGCAACTTTAGAAAAAGAATACTTAGGAGTGACACTCCAGAATAAATAGCTGGGAAGGCTTGAATTCAACAAACAAATTCCCTAAACTTAACAGGTACTGTTACTTTGTTAAAGTCACCTTTTACCTGTTTGTTTGTTTATTTACTTATAAGAGTGAAGACAGTGGCAAGAGTAGGTGCTGTGCCACTGACACGGGAGTGCTTGCAGCAGTAGCAGCGTGCAGTGCTCCTGTTCATCCCCTGCTAGCACTGGCTCTTTGGTACATGGTGTAAGGTGATCATTTCCAGGGACAATCTCCAGCAGCTTTTTCAACTCAGTTGGGTGCTGCTAGCTATTAACAAAAGTCTTACTGCATTTTTCGTGTGGCTTTGCTAAATATGCAAAATATGATGTGTGTCTGAGCCAAATACAATGAAGCATTTGGAGGTCTCTCCAGGGTGTCAGCAACCTTGTACTGAAACAATAGTATCAATTTATACATTTTGGCTGCCATTCTATATTTTAATCCCAGTTCTTATAGAGCATGGTGTTATTATGTATAATACACTATTGATTTAAGGTACAGTTCCTGATCAGGAGCTGTACTTACATGACCATAAGCAGTGTGTGGCTGTGGACTGTGCCTACCACATGTGTTGTTACAGACCCTTCTCTCAAAGTGCTTTGAAATAACCACACTGACCTAAGCCTGACAGACAAGAATTCTTCTCCCTCAGTTTAGACAGACATCTACCTACAGGTAAGCCAGTCACCTTGCTCTCTGTTTATGGTCAAATGGAGAGAAATAATGACTTTTAGATAAAGAAACCTCATCTAAGTCATCCTAGGCTTCTGCACCAGAACAAGATGATCAGTGCCTTAGACTCCCTCAACCCAAGGTGAAAAGGCTGCCTTCCATGACTGGCTTAGCTGCAGGCAATGGGCTTGGAGATACCTCATTAGGTGACTCATGCAAAGGTCATGGCAGCAAAACAAAACCATACTCACATGACCTTAAGTAACCTCGTGTTTACACAGTTTGTGTCTGGCAGTGTCTGACACTAGATACCGCCCTAATCTACTCCTTCACCTGATGACTTCCCTTTCAAGTGATTGCCATCTTTCAACACTACAGTTTTGCAGATACTTTAGGTCAACCTCAATCTGCCACACATTTGTCCAGGTAATGCATTTCCCCATGTTAACACCAGGAGTCACGGCATAATGCACTAAATTCAAGATTTGATCAGAATGAAACTAAAGAGTTTTTAAATGGGACTGGCTTAATTTTGTGATTCGGCTACACAAAGAGGTAGTTAGCTGTGGGAAAGGGAAGAGAACTTCTTCCAGTAGCAGCACAGAGCAAGATCACTCAAAATCAGTTATGAAACTACACCATTAGCAGATTACAGAAATTACTGTGTCAGGGTTATTTCCCATGCTGCTTTAAGGGAGAATTCATTATTCAACAGCTACAGCTGGCCCAATCTGAAATAGGTTTTGAAACACAAGTGAAAACAGGAACAATTACAAAACGCCTTTTTGTGTAATTACATTGTTTATCATGAAAGGGTTTGTCTTCTTTGCTCTCCTGAATAATTTTCTAAAAAGCAAAGCATGCTAACAAGTAAGTTAATGTTAAGAATAAAGCCTACACAACTGTATGTGTGTGCCTAGGGAGCTGGCTAAGTCTGTACAGCTTGATTTTTTTTTTCTCAGTGGAAATTTCCTCCTTGTTTACCGGTGGGAAAGGTAAGAAATCTATTTTTAGGACAACCCACATTTGTCTGGATGCACTTCCAGAATGACAGTGTTAAGCTTACTGCATCCTATTCCTCTGAGTAATCATGGGAAAACACACACTTAAAATGAGGCACATGTTAGTGTCATTTAGAATTTTACTATTACAGAAATCAAGTGAAGAGACAGTTTTATTCTTCATCTTATAATTGCAGTTGTAAATTCTTAACTGCAGGTGTGATATTTTCATTAAGTGTTTAAATAAATCCTCACAATGTGGGGCTCTGATCCCTGATGGGGAGCTCCTGCAGCACCATAATGAAGAAGAAGCAACAATAATAAAAATAAATAACTGTGCCCTTGCTTCTAAGACATGTCAAGATGTTGGTTTGAATTCTGAGCTCTTTGATTAGTCCTGAATCCTGCACATGAGTGGTTCCAGTTCTAAAACCTGTTACCTTTGTGGTGACACTGCTTCCTGGTTTTGAGCTCTGCAAATGGAAGAGGAAGCTTGAAAAGAAGAGAAGCATATCAGCAATTTGACCATACATATTTTTTACCTTTTTCTTTTCCTAGTAGAGAAGATAGTTAATGCACATTAATGCATGGCACTAGCAGTGATGATGGTATCTGTCTATGCATGAGCTGCCCATATGCAGGACTTGTTTTCTTCTCTGGCATTCACAGAAGGAGAACAACACCAGCTATGTGATCTTAATGTGATATTTTTCCTTTTCTTGGTAAATTGATCGTGGCTTCTTTCTGTTTCAACTTCACTATTGAAAGAAACTTGATCTACACAGGACCAAAGACCAGATGTAACTGAGTTTCAGTCCTGATGTAGTAACATCCTCTTTGTAGCCTTGGGCAGGTCACTTGATCTTTGAATTTTACAAGCTTCGTATTTTGTTATGCAAATTAATTACAAAGATGTTGTGGTGTTAATCTGAGCCACATTAGTGGTGGCAGAACTGTTTAGCTGTTCTTCATACAGGATGGAGAAGAGGAAGTTGTGCTAGGCAAGAAGCGTTATTAGAGATACATCTGAGTAGCAAATTTCAGATACTGAACCTAATCTGAGTGTCCTAAAAATGAGAGAGCACTGGGACTTGGGGTTCAATATGACATTGCCTATTTTTTAACTCACAGGATCAAGCAGTTGACCTGTTCTGTTAAAGAGCTGGAATTTCGTATTTTCCATACCTTTCACATGCCTAACTTCAATTGCTTTTTCCCATCAGCAGGAAAGGTCATTCTCATTAGGAGATAAATAACGCAAATTGGATGCATTCAATTTGCATGTTTGAATATGCGAATGAACACACTTCCCATTTTTCTTCCCAAGGACTGACCTCTCAGTCAAACAGAATTTATTCTACTCTGAGCTGAAAGTGAACTTCTATACAATAAAGATGGCTGGGAGTCACAGGGCATCTGACATATTTTAGCTAATTGTGATTCCAGATATTTGATGGCAGACAGAAAAGCTGTGGCCGGATTTCAAAAGAATGAAAAATTAGAAGTCAGCCTAGATTCCAGTTTTTGTGTAGAAACAGAGGTGATTAAGTGAAATTATTAGACTTGTTCAAGGCCAACATCAAAAATAGTTTTAGAGACTCGTGTATAAGATTGATGTTATCAGCAGCCTCTTGATGCAGACTGGGAACATAGCCATGGAACAATCCCAACCTCCAGCAATAAGGAAGCAGATTCAAGGTCACTTGCAAGCTGAGATGCTTTATATAGCACATCTTAATGCTTGCTTACATTCTGGACTGACCAGAGGTTCTTGCAGTACCAAGGATTGTCCTTTTATTAGGTAATCACTATGAGTGATTATCAGATGAGAAAAACCTTGCCATCATTATCTGTGATGGACAATACACCATTATTCTGCAATAGAATTGAAAAGTATCACCACACTTTATTCTTTAGTAACTAGATTGAATAAGGGTGTGATCCAGTATTACTCTCCAGTTCCTTCAAAAATAATTACGCACTAAAAATTGTAATACATCAAAAATTTAATTACACTAAAAGTGCTTACTAATGTTTTGTTATTACTCTGTTTAATCTTGGCATCTGCATGTCATCCATTAATTTATTTCAGTAAAACTATAGGTCACATTGTGGAATTCTTATTATATTTCTATGGAGTCAAAACTCCCATTTTTTTCCGGAGTGTAGCTTAAGTGAAGACATATTGATTTGAGCTACATGACTTTGTGCATGCAGTGATGCATCTAAGAGGGGAAGATAACTAAAATATTACTTTAGTTTGTGTATATTTCAGATTTGCCTATAACAATTTTTTCAGTTTATAGCACTTTAGCTTATTAGTTCTTGTATTATATTAAGCAGCCGTTTAAATAGTTTGTTCATTTTTAAATAAAGAATTTATTTGGGTCACAAACTTCAATGCTTCTCTTAAGGAAATAAAATATAAACTGCATAATAAAATGATAAGCTGAAGAGGCACTGCATAATAAAATGATAAGCTGAAGAGGCCCTCCAACAGTAATTAATCTATATTTTTCTTTCATATATATACTCACACAAATTCACATGAAAGAATAATATAAGCTGCTTCTTCCTTGTAACAGCAAAAATACTGTTTTCAGAAAAGTCACTAGACCATGATTTTGTGGAAAAAAAAAAGCTCATACCCATACTTTTCTTGAAGTTAACTCAGCATACAAGTTACGTAATTTGGCTCTTGTAAAGAAATTCTCTAAAGGACACTACCCAATGCTCTCTTCCATACAAGCTTATTTTAGTACAATAGCAGAGTAACTGTATTTTGGAGAATTTTAAATAAAAATAAGTACACACACCACACATAGACGTATAAATATACAGACCCACACTATGTGTAAGTATGCATACAATATATAAATTCATTCAATGATTTGAAAATGCACACTTTAAAATCTACTGCGTGAGTGAATCTTTGAACAAACTCTTAAAAAATGCAATAAACTTGTCCTGCTGGCATTCTGCATATGTATTTCTTATTCCATAGCCCATGGCAGGAAGAACTGTCTGAAAATTATTGGTCCATAGTTGTATCTTGACTCATAAATCCTTTATGAGGATTGTGATTACAGAGCAAAAGGACAATATAGTTTCTCACATTTTCTATTACTCTCAGTACTACAAATAGCATTGGCCAAACAGAAAAACATTTGTGATTGCTTTAAGTGTACACTGTAGCTCACAAGCATTTCTCTCTGCAACAGTGATGGCTGGAGTAGCTCCCTCTGCTCAGTTTACATCGCTCCTTCTGTTGTGTGAATGCAGAATGAACTGGCTCAGAGAATTCATTCTGATTAAATTTTTTATTTTTGCTCAGTTATTTTCCCCAGGTCTGACCAGCCATGTATGGCTGTGTCAGTGCTGCTGAGGGGTAGTGGGAATAAGTTGAACAAGAACAGAGATGGACAGGATCAGCTCTACAGCCCAAAAAATACTTGCTTGAGTACTTTTACAAAGTCCTCACTTGGGTTTTTCAGAGGCTCTATGGAGATTATTATCCTGCAGTAATATAAAAATCAATTAGATGTAGGGAACTTGGAGTTGTACAGTGTCTGCTGCAGGATTAATTCACAAGTGCCAAATTATGTGAAAATTTTAGAACTTGAAAAGACAAAATAGTTTTCGATTCAGATATTCTATAATGTGCTTTAGGCCACAGAGAAGGAATCTGAGACTTCCTGCAGAGCTGTTTGACAGGAAAGCTAATGTTCCCTCAAGCCTGGCATGACTCAAGGTACAACAAGAAAACATGAAGGGATGCATCAGCAGATCCTGCTGTGTGGTGATGGTGTTAAATACGGGAGTCAGTGGTGGGGCTGCAAGACAGAGGAAGGCAAGGAGTATGGCTGGAATTTCATCTCACCAGGGTGCTGCTGGTGTTTTACTGTGGGGTGTGGGGTGAAGAGAAGCTGAAAAGATGATGAGCGCCCTGGTGTGCTATCTGTGCCACTACAACAAAAAATGCAAATGTATGTCATAGCCTATAGTGTTATTTAGGACAAGAGCAATGTTCAATAATTAATTCCCTAACAGGTTTGCTAGCAGCCTGAATGCATTCCAGGCTAAATGTCACTTTGGTAACAGAGTTGAAGCAGGGAGAAGATCTGTCCAAGAGAAGCGGGTTGTTTCCTTACTTTGTTGACGATATTCAGGTGTTAATACCCAATGAGACAGCAAATAGGTCTGAAAGTGTATTCTAATTACGCTAATTTTGGGGCATGTGACTGTAAATGGACCAAAGGGTGCTGCGGACTTGGATTTAAAGGTGGGGATGATGTCAGGTTAACATATGCCTGGAGTACTGGCACTTGGACACCCCCAGTGACGACAGGACAGAGTGTGGGGTAGGGAGATGAGCTGTCAGGCTACAGAAACAGCGCAGACGTGACTTCATAAATAGCAAAGCTGCCATGTGCTATGCAGCATTAATGCTACTGCAATGAAAACTACATCCTCTGCAATACTTTACCACTGACTACAAACTGCAGAGTTATTTCCCATGGTTTCTTGTTTTTACTATTCAGGATGAAGTGATCCTTCTGTATTCAGGTTTTCCCATGTGCCTTATAGTGACTTTTAATGTACTCTTTTAATGTATGAGTAGCTATTGGCAAATTAACAACAATGCAAAAAAAATTGTTTCTTTAAAAGCAAGTAAGTTTTGAGGTATCAAAACACATGATATAAAACAGTCTGAATACATCCTGTGAAATTTTGTTAGCTTTGTACTATCTCTACAATTTAAATAGGTGAGTACTCACAGAGTAAGATGAAGTATGTGGACCATAGTCTCTAGATTGGAGGTTTTGTGGGACAGCCACATGCTTTTCTATATGTTGTATAAATTGACCTTTCCTCTTCCCCAGGGTAAGGGCTACGACTCAATAAAATGTGAAAAAACCCCCCAAAACAGGCACAGTGTGATAGTGACTTTCAAAGGGGTGCCTTACAGAATGGAATGACGCTGTGCCAGGGGAAGTTCAGCGTGGACTTCTGGAATGCATTCAGTTAGGAAAAGGTTCTCCCCTGAGAGGGTGGTTGGTCACTGGAACAGGCTTTCCAGAGAAGTGGTCATGGCACTAAGCTTGTCAGAGTTCAGAGAATATCGGGACATTGCTCTTAGTCATATGGTTTAGTCCCAGGTAGTCCTGCAAGGAGCAGGGAGTTGGGCTCGACGTTCCTTATGGGTCCCTTTCAACTCAAAAGATTCTGAGGTTCTGTGGGACACGCCACATATAAACTGTGGTCAAATATCACATACGTGCCTTGTAGCATAGACAGAGGCGGAGTGTCAGCATGCGGTATCTCTGCAGTTGCAATCATTGGCAGGGTGGGTTGCATTTGAGTTTAATGTATGGCGTACAGGACCTAAAATTAGAAAGATGAAAATATTTTAAAGAGTTGGATGAATCACAACCTATTCCTTGTTCTGTCCTCCCACCTTGAAGTTAGTATGAAATCTCTGGAGTCCTCCATTCAAGTACTTAGATATACTCAAGTGACTAGAGATGACTTTTGCTTTTACATGAGGGCCAGAGGACTATATATCATCCCAGGGACTGATGATCCCGCCGTTTTTTTTTTCTTACTTGCAGGCGTAATTACTGTAATGTAATGTCTACCTGAGAAAGGAAATTAAACTCTCAAGAACAAATTAGCTGATTTCACATTAATGGCACAATTTTTGTTAAAAGGCCTGCTAGAGCTGAGTCCAGTTTCTGAAAATAAGTATTGTCTTATGTTATAAAATAACTTGCTCTCTTGATGTCAGCATTTTCTGATAGACCACTGGTGGAATGGATGAGTGCCATGTCTTCTGTGGATCAGTTACTGGACACTGGAGCTGTATGAGGAGTGTAGTCTTTGATGGGATAACTGCATAAAGTTCTCCTAGTCAGGAGATCACACCTGACAGACCTTTTTGGTTTTCCAGCCTTTCATGGCTTTTACAATGGCAATAATCTTATACAGCAATGAGCAACTGGCAGATGCTGTAAAAGTGCATTTTATATATGACTGTTGCAGGAAGGAATACCTGCTGAAATTTATTTGCTGTGTCCTTGAACAACATTGAATTCTCCAGATTAGGTGGTGCCTGTGGAGCAAACCTATTCATTTTGCTAATGAGACAGAGGAGGAAGATAAAGATTTAAAAAATGCCTGGCATCATATTTTATTAGTCACCCAATATAATTATTGACAGGGATCGAGGATGTTAAGTTCCAGAAAAGGACTACTTATTATCTTAACACTCCTGAGATGCATTAAACACATTTGAATTTAATTAGAAAGGAGTATCCATGATTTAAGGATAAATCTTGCACCTATTAATTTAAGAAATTAAGATGATTAATTTCCTTTAAAATTTCTAGCATTTTGGATAAAAGTCCTTCATAAAAGATGCATGGCTTACTTTCAAAGACTAAATTTATACAATGTGATTTTTGTCACCCAGACTGAAAAACGGTTGTAGTTAATACAGGATAGATTTTTGAAATGCCTTCCATGTGGTATTTAACAGTACAAGGATCTTAGTCATGATGAGTCAGATGCTGAATTTAGAGAGAAAAAATAAAATTATTTAACTAATACCAATTTTTTTATTATTATTGTTTAGGGATTTCACAGTGCAACCTCTCTTCTCCAAAAATGGTAAAATTCCATTTCTCAAAACTATGTAACTAACAAAAAATAGCTTGAGGATAGTTCAGAGTAAGCACAGATGGCCCAGCAGATTAAGGATTTAATTTTTTTTTGAAGGACGATAATTACAGCCACATTAAGTAGTCAGGAACTGATCATATGGGTGGATATTTGCAGTTTCGTTGTTTATAATGCAGCTAATGCATGATCACATCTTTTAGAATCAATAGTAGATTGGCAGGTTCAGATATCTAATGTAAGATGTTGACTGGCCCACAAATCAAAGGAGAATATTCTGAAAGGACAGAGAAACACTGTAAAGTAACAAGGTAAATGATCAGCAAAGCTTGTGGGGCAAGCACGGGGCAGTGACAGGTGAGACTCTGCAGCCCCTGCTCTGTGTTGTGTAGATGTAATGTGGTGCCATGCACACAACAAACCGAAGTGCAGCAGGGCCGGGGGTCATCTGAAATGGCCCATGTGGGCACGTCAAGAGTGGGAACTAAACAGAGCCTGAAGAGAAAGCACAGGAGTGAAGAGTGCATCTCTTCTGGAAGAACAGAAGAATTGTTTGTGACACTTTGGTTTCAGAGACACACTGGATGCTACTATTCAGCCAGGTGTAAAACAACATTAAAGCTCCTAATGATTATTTGCTAACACAAATAATATTGACTTCACTCTCGGATAACTCTTTTAATCCCCTTATAGTGTTGCCATGGAACCAACCCATGATATTTGCAAGCTTGTATTACATATGGGCAAACATAACACTTGCAACCAGTAAAATAATTATTTTATGTACTTAGTACATCAGGAATTTTCCAAAGATGAGAAAAAAAAAGAAATAAAAAGTTATTTTGATTAAAAAATCCCACAGAGATGGTAATGACATTTTTTTAAAGGATATATTTATTCTGGTTGACAAATCACTGCTAATGCTACTGGGAGATAACACAAAAATGCCGGCAAATGCTGGAAATAGGAATGGTAAATTACAAAGATAAGCTAATCATACAGAGCAATCTGAAATGTTTGGGAAGCAGAAAACAAAAGAGGGTTGAATTCAGTCAAAAGCCCATGCATGCACCAGGAACAAGGAATGGAGGTCCTTTCTGCAGAACCAGGGCTGTATCTGGAGGGCAGTGATTCAGAATAGAAATTACAGATTGCTGCTGGTTGGTATGAGTGAAGTTCAGAGGTAGCCACTATTTTCTATGTCAAGGAAATGAGTGCTATAGCATTTGGATTAAAATGTCCCCAAAATTGGCTTTACTCTTCGTAAGAAAGTAAGTGGACATGGCAATCAAAACCACAAGGCAGCCTTTTAGCTACATCCAGACCTCTGACAGCAGGAAGACAGGAGGAGATACAAGTGTCTGCAGTTGCACATTCCATTTATTTCTGGGAAGTAATCATGTTTTTCACCTCTGAATCTGTGTGCTGTTTTCCTCTGTAATGATTAAATGGTCTGTAATAAACAGCATAAAATAAGGTGATTTTACGTCTGTTCATAGAGTTTCTGAAACTGAGCCTAGAATACTGCTTTCAGTTCTTGTGTCTGCATTTTAATAAGAATGTTAAAAGTCTGGAGAGCATTCAGGGATGAAAGAAAAAAAGAAGAGTTCATGGTTGAGAAAAATCTTTAAAGGATAAATTTACTTAGAGTAAATCTTTTTAACTGACTGAAAAGGAGATTTTGAGGAGAATTGTGCTTAGCAGGAATTAAATACTGAGCACACCGTAAAGAGAAGTAATGAATTTTCACTCTTTTCATCCATCTGCTCTAGCTGAACCCCTCTCAGAGGCTGATTGAGTCTAACACTAATTTCTGGGCTAAAAACAGACATTGACTGGTGAAAAGATCTATTTTTTTTTAGTCAATTTAGTTCTTTGGTTCTGCTGTAACAATATTGACCCAGACAGTAGTTCCAGAATTTTACCAATAAATACCTACTTGAAGAATCAGCCCAAACAGCCATAGGTACACGGCATGGAACAGATGACCCTGGCCTCGTTCATATCTACACAGCAGGTGAACTTTGACTTACAGATGCAGCTGCATATCCTTGAATATTACCTTTCATTTTGTTCTGAATCAAGTTTAAGCTGCAATGTGGTGTGAGTTTTGTTTTGTTTTGATTTGAGGAGTGCTTTGAATGTTCCCTGTGGGACATGAAAGACACATTAAGGGTGAATTGAAGCGAAATGAGCTTTTGGTCACTTCTTGCTGCCTAGATATGGAACTGTTCTAGCTTCATGATGGGGCTTATGCTTCCTTTGCCTGGCAGCACTGAACTCCTGCAGAGTTTATGCCTCTGACTGTAATAAACTCTGCAGGTTTTCTGACTCTAGGCTCCTACCAGTGAAGGAAACTTAAGGATTAGAAGTGGTTTTATTCATTACCAAATCCAGTTCCTTGTTATTGAAAGCAATATCACTAAATTTTTTACAAGTGGACCAAGCTTTAAGTTAGAAATAGTGCAGATTTTTACTAAAATGTTAATTTTAAATGCTTGTTCAAAATTGTAATACTTTGATTGTGCTTTTTTCTTCTTTTTGAGGGGAGAATATATTCATCAATACATTTATGACTACATATATATAAAATCCAGCACATACCTAAGTGAGTCTATACTAAACTAGTTTATATCCTCTTTTTTTGTGCCGACATTGTAATTTTTATTTTAAATTTTTTTCCCTTGGCTGTTTCAAAAAGTTAAAATATATATATAGTGCTATAACACATCATTTAGGTGGGGAGTTATTGTTGCTGGGTGAACACCATGAAAATACAGGCTGGAAGTATTTGGAACCAAAAAAACCCCTACTTTTTTGTTCTAAAAAAAAGCAAAGAAGTAAAAAGTATAAGTTATGAATAGAAATGAAATGTCAGTCAGCAATATTTTAAGCTGAATCCAGATCCAAGACTGATTGAGCTGGATTTCTAAAGTTATAATGCAATTCTTGCTATGTTTTAGCTTACCAAATATAAGACACTAAAAAAATCACCCAATAAAAAAACCTAATGTACATAATTATGATAGCATAATGTTTCTTTTATACTAAGATCAAGTTATTTTAACTTTTGAATCTTTATTTTTGTCTTCCATAATTGGCTCTTGAGTATGAAACGCTGGGTGTCATCTGTGGCATATGTGTACCCAAAGTTCTCTTTAAAGTCAGTGGTCATTCTTGGCACCATACTAAAGTGGCTTTTGGGCTTCAATCCGACCAATTCTTAGCTACTATCATGAATGTAAGTATGTAAGTAGTCATATTAACTGAGAGAATAAATTCATATTTTCTCTTTAGTCCAAGCTGCATTTGGCTGAAGGATGTTTTGAAAAGAAGGTATCACCTATTCAAATGCTCTGAGATAAATTTAGATTTAAAGGCATGGTGCCAATTTCACATTTACAGTTAAAGAGTGCTTTAAAATCTATTGCCAGATTCTGAGGAAACCTTCCTAGAGAAACAGTTCCAGCTTTAGAAACTTCCGTCTTTGACAATTCAAATTAATTTTATTAGCTTGAATATCCCAACATTTTTTTCTGGAAAATCTCAGAGGTAACCCCGTGCACATAAAACCCTCCTTGGGCATTCAGGGTACCAGATATTTACTGTCTCATCCTGGAGCTGAAAAATGGTGTCAAAACTATGCTGAAAAGCAATAAACTGAGAAAAATCTCATAAATCTTCTCAACTTTTATGATGAGGGGTTAGGCACCACCAAATGTAAGCTTACAAGAAGTCTGGTTTTTCTAACTGCTTTTGCGTGTTTCTGTCCATTACCAGTATGAGAAAGTTTTCCATTTACACCTAAATCACACACAGCTCACACCAGGTCCCTTAGTGTCACTGAGGAGGTCCTAAGAATGGCTGAGGGCAGTCCCTCCAGCACTGTCTCGTTTTGTCTGGGATATGGCTGAAAAACACCTAGAGGTCTTTTAACCACTCTCTGGTGCAGAGTACTTCAGCCTTGCCTTGGTAGTTTTACATCTAGTATGTTTCAAAATGTTACTTTGGTACTCCCATCAAATCGATGCATGCATGTCAGCCTTCTCATCAGTTTGCAAGAGCTGCCTACTTTAGACTGAATTTCCTTTGGTATAAAAAGATTTTGCTGTGGTGGCTACTCTGACCTTCCTTTGTGATGTAGATACCTCAGAACTGAGCAGTAACTTCTGCCCAAGAAAGGATCGAAGCTATTTCTACCCCTCCCCTGCCTTTTCAGCAAATATAAATGTGCATCGTGTTTCTGATGATTCATCTGCTAGAACTGGAAGAAAGAACTTGACAGTCCACAGTATGAGACAAATTACATACTATATCTCCTCCTTAGGTTTACTTCAAATTCAGTAGATTAAAAAGAACACATATTGCCCAAGTGGAAGTGGAAGCTTCAGGTCTTCTAAATCTTAATTTCTATAAGCTACAAAAATACAATTAATCTTCCTTACAATCTTCCAGTGTTTAATATGTCTGCAGATGGAGTTAGAAATGCTTGAAATGCCGTTTCTTGACAGTGGGTGAGTCATTTCCCAGGTAGCTCAGGAACTAACTCTCACCTCAGGCTTAGACTGCTGGCTGAATTTCTGGCTATTCTCGTTTTTCCTCTTTAATTGGGCCATCTGGTCTCCCTAGTTCTTAAAGTGGGTTTGTTCTGGTGACAGCATTTCTCTCTTCATCACAAATCCAGTGAAGACCTAACACTCGGTTCCTAACAGCCTGGCTACAATACTATTGTCATTTATTTTGTGGGTCTTTTATACAAGATGATGAAAGTTGGGATCCTGTCTGTTCTATACCAATATTTCTATAGGCAGCTTTAAGAGAATTTGGTTTCCTTGGAGTCAGATTTGCACATGCCAGACAGTTGTCTGTTCTTGCCAGCTGTGTTTGTTATAATAAAAGATATTGTGTCTACCTATAACCTTGCCTTCAGTTACACTGTTCAGTCTGGACCAGCTCCTGAGCAGAGAACAGGACTAGCCTAATTCTAGTCAAAATTAGAACTAGGCTTCAACTAGAAGCCTAATTCTATGTCAAATTCATAAGGAGAACTAGGGATGTTTTCACCACTTTCAGCATCTGAAGAAGAAAAGGAGATTGAAGATAAATGGGAATAGGTGAAGGAAAAAAGCCCAGACAAGTAATAATTTTCTATCAGACAGAATCAAGTGCTGTGCAGAAAACTGCTGTAAAGTAGGACAGCTTTTCCCAAGAAGCAGCTCAAAGACTGTGCTCCCTGCTCCTTCAACTGTGTTTTTAATGGTATTCTGTTCCTATAGGCTCAGTGAACACCTGAAGTCTCCCTCCTTGAGGAGTCGTCTTCCAGAGGAGAGAGCGTGGGGACATTTCTGGCCTGTCACACCCATGGTGTGACTGTGCCTGCAAATACCTTGTTTGTATCTTCACAGGTATCTAAAGAACAAGGGTGGAACTGTGGCCATACTGAAGCTGCAGGACGTTCTGCATCCATTCAGGACTACAAGAAATACATCAAAGATTACTTTTTCTAACTCTAAAATTTCATCAATACTTTACCATCTGCTTTTAACCAAGAAAATGGGCCAGAGGTTGGGGAATGAATATAATTGGAATTATAATTGGCATTGACAACAGGTATAATGTATCAATAGTTGTGAATAAGCAGAAAATTATGATCCTTAGTTTTGAAACTTCTTTAGACTAATGATACATATTTGGATTAAAATAAGGGTTTGATTTGCTAAACCACAATCTATAATTTATAGTGTGTCCTAGATTAATAGTCTTCTGTGTATATTTAGACAATTGATCTACTTGCAAACTCAGAAACAAAGATTACCTGAGCATGTAGAGGGAACAGGGAATAATGGGGAGATTTCGTCTTCTCACCACAGCACTTGGGCAAAAACCAGAAAAAGCAGGAATCACTCAGTGACAAAAACCTGCTCCAGGGAAGTGGAATACAAGTTGTGACTGAAGTTTTAAGTAGTCTTTCAAACTAGAAATTCTGATGCGTTTACATTGGTGAGTTTGAGGAGGATCAACTAGAGCCGAACACCTCCGGCTCCCCGATGTTGCCCTGACGGGTTCAGTGACAGTGGTGGCTGTCCTGCTCCCCAAGGCGGAGCTGAACCCCTGTCCGTACCTGTCTCTGAGGGGCTCCGTGGGCTGCTCCGGGTGACTCTCGCAGGTGACCCGCGGGCTCCAGGCTGCTCTGCCGACTTCGCTCACTGTGGAGCTCCCTGTAGAGCCCTGGTCTGCAGCTCTCCCCATGCCCACCACTGCCTCCTGCCCTGCTCCCCGCAGGAGCCTCCTGTCCTGCCGCTCAGTGTCCCTTCTCCCGTGTGTCCCTCTCCCTGTCCCCCAGGACACACAGGGGCTCTCTGTCGCTGCCAGTCCCCACAAGGGCACAAACAGCTGACCTGTTCCCGACAGGATGAAAGGATATAGTCTTAAGGCGCGCCTCGGGAAATTCAGGTTGAACATTAGGAAGAAATTCTCCACTGAAAGAGCGATCAGACATTGAAATGGGCTGTCCAGGGAAGTCGTGGAGTCACCGTTCCTGAGAGTGTTTAAGGAAAGACGACGTGGTACTAAGTGCCACGGCCTGGTTGGCGTGGTGGTGCTCGGTCGTCGGTTGGACTCGATGATCTCGGGGGGCTTTCCTGCCTAAACAATTCCGTGATTCCGTGACCCCCCGGTCG
>VZTG01009792.1:545949-770647 GCA_013397845.1 Melanocharis versteri | reverse complement strand
CTCCGCTCAACACTAAGCCACGCCCCCGGCCTGACCCCGCCCCACCCTTCGCCCGCCCCCGGCGGAGTCGCTGCGCGGTGACGCAGCAGGAGGAGCTGAGGCGGCGCTTCCCACCCTTCCTCCTCCTCCTCCTCCTCCTCCGCGCCCGCCGGACGGGGACAGAGCGGCGGAGCCGGGGCCCCTTCAGCCGCTGCCGGGGCCCGGGGGGGCAGCCAGGCTGCCTCCGGCCATGGTGGCCCGCTCGTCGCCGGTGGGGCAGGAGCAGGCGCGGCGGCAGCGGCCGCCATTGCTCGCGGGGGCCGCGGTACTATGAAGGATGGAAGCGGACGAGGTGACGATCCGGGAGCAGAACTTCCACAGCCAAGTGCGGGAGTACACGGTAGGTGCCGCCGTGCCCCGCGGACCCTCCCTGACCTGTCACTGCCCCAGCCCTGTCCCCGGGCACCGGCGGGTTGTCCCGCTCCCTCCCGCTGTCCTTGCCTGCCCCTCGCCCCAGTGCCCGGAGGGACTCGGGGGCCTGTCCCGGGTGGGCAGAGAGGTGCGTGCACCTTCTCTGAGCTGCCACAAGAGCTGGAGGGTCCCAGCGCTGAACCCCCTGGAGGGTTTTCCTCTCCTTGTGCCTTCAGCGGAAGATGGAGATGCTGTGTATGCGCGCAGGGCATCGGTGCGCTCCATAGGAGCGCTCTCGGAACAGGTACCAGTGCAACAACCTCGTGAGCAGTGCTCAGCTTCGGTGAGAGATGACTGCGAGCGGACATCATTAATGTGTACAAGTATCTAAAGGGGAGGTGCCAAGAGGATGGACCGGGTTCTGCTCGGTAGTGCCAGCCACCAGGAGATGAGGCAATGGGCAGAAACCGATGCGCAGGAAGCTCCACCTGAACATGAGGAAGAACTTTTTTACTGTGCAGGTGACTGTGCACTGGAGCAGATTGCCCAGAGAAGCTGTGGAGTTTCCCTTACTGGAGGTATTCGAGAACGTCTGGACGCAATCCTGTGCCATGTGCTCTGGGATGACCCTGCTTGATCAGGGAGGTTGGACCAGATGACCCACTGTGGTCCTTTCCAGCTGTGACCCATTGTGGGATTCTGTGAACACCTCAGCCCTCAGGTGCAGTCTTGTTCCCGTCAGGTGTGCCTGGGATTTCATGATATTGCTTGTCATACTGGGATCCTCCTGCCTTGTTGGGCTGTTTGCAGCGCTGTGTGTAAGCTTCATGTTTTCCCTGACCCCTCGTGCCCCGTGCTCTCCCAGTGAAGCACACGGCAGTGCCTGTGCTGTCCCATCTCCCTCAGCTCTCCGTGGGCAGGTGCAGCACTACACCCTGCGTGTAGACGGAGCAGTTGCAGTTTCCTCTCTGACAGCCTCGTAATTGTTTTCAGGGCTATTCAATGCTGATGGAGGTGTTTTGATGGGGCTCATGCCTCTCCTACTTCAATTCCAGGAAGGAAATACATGCTGCACATGGGAGACATGCAGCGCTGTGTCCTGTGGACGTGCTGTCCCTGCTCAGCAAGGGAATCATGTTTTCTTTGCCATCCCTGTTTTCTGTGGGAAAAATGGATTTCATGAATTAAAATAAGATTTCATGATTTAGCTTTAAGTGTTTTTCAGCCTTATTGGGAGACTCTAAAATGCCACTGTTAACTGATTTATGTAGGGCTATGGCTAGGTCACTTGATAGCAGAGACTTGCTTGGAATGTGTTAATTCTTCTTCTATATTTTATGAATCCATGTTAAGACCTTTCTTGTGAAATACTCTATTTCTGGCATGTTTTTTTCTGAAGAGTGCAAAACAAGCCTGGAAAAGCCTATATCATACTTTAGGGGATCTTTTGGAATGTCTCTTCTTTGGGCATGGATGTGGTGTATGTCCTGGGAGCCATGACTGGTGGAGGGGCACAAAAAGTAAAATACTTCTTTGTAAAGAAGGCTCTAAGTATTATGTTAATCACCTTTGTGGTATGAAAACATGATTGTATGTACAAATCTCTCTTTTCCCTCATGTCTGGTTTTCCATTTGTATTTCATTGTGTGCTAATTATCTCCTACTTATTTTTACCAGAGTCTTGTTCTGATAAATCAGATGCTACATATTGTGGTTTCATTCAGTAGGAAACACAGAGTTTTGAGTCTGAAGGAATGGCTGTGTGCAGCCTCTCTGGGTACCGTTATAGATAGTGAAGTCTATTAAATTCTTAAAGAACTAGCTCATCTGTACTGCAGGTACTCTAAAGTTAGAGGGACTTTTTCAGCCCCTCTAGAGCAATTGGTAAGTCTTGCTATTGGTGTAGTCATGTGAGAAACCTCACAGGACATCAGTAACTCATATTTTAGAGGTGCAGTGTTGTTTTCTTTGGACAGTGGAAGCAGAATATTCTTGCTCTTGAAACTTTACTTTGATCGTAGCATTGATCACAGGCCGCCTTTGTTATTGTTTAATCAGTGGGAATAATAATAACAACGTTGCCTTTTGAATCATACCTTGATACAGTTGTGATCTTGCCTTTAATTTATGTTGGAGCACCACAGGGTTTTATGAGTGCATAAAGTGCTGCCACCCCCAGCTGAGTGTGGGGCCGCCTGTGGCTCCCACATGGCTGCAGGAGAATATTGCAAATATGAATGCATTTGTGGTTAGTCTGGGCATGCTGGAGCACACAGAGTATGTTGCTTACACATGCAATTATGTTAGCATCCTCTCCCTACCATTCCTGCGCTTGATGCTCATGAAGTTATACAGTGAATAGAATTCCTTAAAATATGCAAATAGACAGTTGTTGTGTGGGTAGTGGGTGTAATCATCAGCCCCTCAGCTGGAGCAGGGAACATATTCCACTCTGACACATGCATAAAACCTTGATTCCAGCTGCAGGTGGGCTGGGGGCAGTGGAGCAGTTAATAGAAGCATTTGATGTTACAAGAGGTAGTGGCTTTAAATTGGGACATGGTAAGTTTAGATTAGGTATTAGGAAAAATACTGTGAAGGTGGTGAGGCTCTGGCACAGGCTGCCCAGAGAAGTTGTGGATGCCCCATTCCCTGGCAGTGTTCAAGGCCAGTTTGGATGGGGCTTTGAGGTACCTGGTCTAGTGGAAGGTGTCCCTGCCCAGGGCTGGGGGTTGGAAACAGATGATATTTAAGGTCCCTTCCAACCCAACCCATTCCATTCTAGTTTGTTTTGGAATATTACAGTGGAGGAGACCTCTCTATGCCTGTTAGGAGCAAGAGAAATTTATGTTGTCTGTTAGAAGTATCTTTGGAGAGCTAGTTGTGTGGCACAGTCTTTACTGGAAGCTAAAATGTTACATTCATGAGAGAGGAGAAATCAAAGTATGCTGATGTAGTTGAAAAGAAAATCCTTTTCACTTTTCTCTTACAAATTTTCTTTGAATACATACAGAACTTCTATATTGTGCTTTCTGATGGAATCCTAAGGGCACACTGAGTTTAGCTTCAGTGTAATGCTTTATTTCTATTTCATCTATTCTCTGAGCTGGCAAGCTACAAAGTTTTCCATAAAGTTGTGTAACGTAAGAAAAATTCAAGGCTTGTTATCCTTTTGCTGGTGGTGCCTGTCTCTTTCTGCAGGTGCCAACTTCTGCTAATTCCACTGTCAAAAGACAAATATTTCTGACACATGTTTATAGATTGAGCAAGGGTAGTAAAAGATTATTTTTTAAAAAATACATCCTTCATCTGCTTTTGAGGTGACTCAGTGGATTAATGCTTAATTTAACTCAGGCCTGTTTGCTCTTGACCTCATTTGGAGTGTCTGTATGGCACCTGTTTTTCAAGAGGGTGCCTGTTTGCAACAAAATCATCTGCTTTGGATTTTGTTGCTTCATGAGGACGATCTGTGCTACTGGAAAGTGATTTAACTCCTTAGTTAGGCATGGCTCTTCAAACATGAATCTGCTCTATAGAGGATCTGTTGTTTCAAACAGTTGTTGAAAACACCCAGACTCAGACTTGTCTGAACTTTAAAATTCAGATGTAATGAAGTAAATGTGTAGACTGTGAACTGGTGACCCAGTGTAAGAGATGTGGCACAGCAAAGAGTTTGCTTGGAGTCAGTGAGATCCTTGACTTCAACAAAGCCAGAGTCATCCTCAGTTCTGGCTAAAAGGGGCATCTTTCTGAAAAGCAGCTTTAGTTGACTGCAAAATACGGAAAACGGTTTGTGTTCTGTACTTGATCAGTTTTCGTATGAAAGAGTTGTAAAGGCAGGGCAGTGTTCTGTTAGTTTGCCCTTCTTGGTCCTTTAGATTCATTTATAATTTGCTGAGATCTTGCACATCCATGGAAGATATTTGAGCTTCTAGGGAATTGCTTTTCCCTTGTGTCCTGTTTATAAAGTGTTCCAGGTTCCGCTGGTATTGTTGTGAACTGTTTATTTCAAGTGTAAATGGAGCAAGTGCAATGGTTGAGCCTCTTTGTGGTCCTCTGGGTTTACTTTTTAGAATATTATCTTCCTTTTTTTTCCAATATGAGTCTTCTGTTCTGTAGTATTAGCTTGTATTTTTAAAAGTTAAAGCTACATTTTTTGTTATTTTTCCTCTTAAAAAATGTAGGATTTGGAGTATGTAAAAATATACATGTACACTTGGTTATGAGGGTTCCTTGGCAGAATAAATACACTGTGCTTGCATTTGTAGTGTGGGGAAAACTGTGGAAGAACACAATAGAACTACTAGGATCTATTATTAGCACCATAGAACTATTACTTAGGAAGCTGAAGAATAAACATAGTATATTTGGAAATAAGTTTATTGTATTAAATGTGTAATGGAAAAAATCAGTCCTGGTAGAATAAGTTTGAATACAAAAGTGCTGTTATAACTTTTAAATGTTTCATGCAAGTTTAGGCAGATATTGGAACTGGTGTAGTATGGAGTTTTATGTTAAATGTGGCATGCTTCCATTTGAAGCACTAAATGTTTTCAGGGGTGCAGGCTTCAGATGAAAAAATTAGTTTCTTTATTTCTTCTATTAATTCAGCGTGGCTACTGCTGGCATTTGTCCTCTGTAAGGCTGTAGAATGAGGGAGCTGGTTTGGGCACTTCTGTTGTTAGTGGGCTCTTGTTCGTGACCGGTTGTGTGTCCTTAAAAAAACTGTGATCTTCAAACACCCTTTTTTCTGCCAGCAGTGCTGATATTCTGATAGTGGGCCAGGAAGAAAGTGCTGATTAGAAGCGTGGGTGATTTGTAAGAACAAACTTATTACAAATACGGAAATGTTTTTGTTTGAATGTTGATGCAAGTTTATCTTTTATGAAAAAAAAAGCCTTTTGATTTTTTTTACCTGTACACTGAAAACTTGAGGACTACTTTATATCTTAAATGGCTTCTTGTGTTTCAGAAAATAACTTTGCCTAGGTTTCTCAGTATTGCTTCTTTTTATTTTTTCTCTTAAATATTTTGGGAAAGATTTGAAACTGAATAAAGGAGTATTTGTAGTGATGTGAGACACAAAGCCAAAAGATTGGTGCACATTTAACATAATTAAATATATAAAATGTTGGCATAATTCTGTCATCTTAAAAGTATACTTTTACTTGTAAACATGGGTGCTGTGCTGAACTTTGAGAACTGATGAGTCATCTTCTGGCTGTTGGTCCTGGGGATCAGCACTGTGGATCCATCTGGAATCAATAGGCATCTCAAAATACTTGGCATAGACAAGTGGAGAGAGATACTTATTCCCAAAACAGAAACAGCTTTTGGAGAGTTCCACTATTTCTGTTTACGTAAAATAAGCATGAAAGGCTGCAGTGTAAAAATTTGCAATTAGTTACAGTTCAAAATAATTCCTTTTGAGTTACTGATGTGTTTCTTTGGAGGAGCAGTTGAGCAGAAGGGCAACACGCTTCATGGACGGTACAGGCATATGTTTAAGAAAATTCTGTATTAAGGTGTAATTATGCTTTTCCCTTGTGTCCAAAAAGCGAAAGAACTGACAGCGAACAAAACCAGCTTTTCATTGTATGACCAAAACCAAGCCTATCCATCTTGGGTTTTGTTTGAGTGGCTGGGCTGGAAGTAGAGGCACTGGGGGACATGGCAGCATTGTAATAGCAGCTCAGTCTTTGCTGTGAGGAGGTTACTGAGTGTTACTGAGTTTATTAGCACAAGACCCTCTGGAAATAAGTGTTTTCAGAGAGCTTGAGGAGCGTTGAGAGATGGGTGAAGAGGTGAGCAGAGCAGCAGAGGAGATGGTGGTAATATCAGAGTGGAGAGAGAATCTGAAGCATGTTGCCAGTGACATTATGATAAGAAATTCAGACTTCAGTTCTGGTGACATAGGTGGAATTTTGGGTTAAGGAAGACTAAAGAAACCATTCCATTCAGTATAAGTTTACTGGTTGTATTTGAAGATTACGCAAGTGTTTTTTTCTTTTCTTTCTTGTAAACTGAAGTGCTTTCTCTTTTCCTGTCTTTGAGCCTTTCCTATTTAATTTGGTATTTATCTTCATTTAGGAGGGCAGGGATAACTCTCGTTGAGAAAGTCTTGACTTCGCATCACTCTCTACTCCCACGCTCTTCCCCTCACCTTGAAAACCACTGACTCTTTCATGTAGCTGTGTGCTGTCAAATGGCTTGGGGCACTGCCTTCTTAGGAACAGTCATGTGCAAGAATTTATACAACTTATAACACAGGAAGAGGAGAGACTTTGAAAGTCATGGCTGGGGTTTGTTTTTATGCATCTAGTGATGAACAGCCTTGGTTGTTGCATCGCTCTGGAGGGTGAGCATAGAGCCAGGTAGAGGTGACCTGGAACAAGCTGCTGCTCTACCCCCCTGATGAGGCATTCATGTGACAGGTGAGATTGCTTCACGCTTTCAGCAGCTGTGACCTGTGCTCTTTGGGACCCAATTGACTCTCAGAAAGATGATTTCAGAACTCATGTTGCCGTTTCATCAGCTGGGTGTTGAATATTCATGTGTAATAGTGTTGCTCCCCACACAGAGGTTTCTAGTTTTTTGATTAGCTGGATATGTTGAAAGTTGTTTCTACCTACTATCAACATGGTTTCAAGAGAGAGCCCTGTGCTTTGTACTGTTTTAATATTTGAACACTTGGATAATTTTTGAAAATTCTGATTAACTGGAAAATACTCTACAGAGCTATGTTTCAGTTTCTCTATTTCCAAATCACATGTGCTGTCTGCAGCAGGTAGTATGGGTATTGATGGCATTGAAGGCTGCAGATAGCTGGGTTTAATGTGCAGAGGATAGAAGCAATGTATATGTGTGATATTTTTTCCCCCTTTACCTTCTTGTGCGGTTTCCGGGATAGGCTTCACAGTTGTCATCAAAACATGGTGCTTCACAATCTTACTGTTGGTTTTAAGTGCCTGTTTATGCCTTGAGTATTCCATTTTTTCCATTATCTGACTGTAATTTCTATTTTTAATGTATTTGTGGGAAGAATTGATGCTGATGAGTTTTAGTTGAATTTGACAATAGGAACATGTCTAAAATATTTGCTGAGTTTCAGACAGTGGTAACTTGCATCCCGTAGAGAATCTGCATAATTGGTGAGAATTATGAAAACATACAAATATGTTTGTGTTTTGGGAGTGGAGGTGCCACTTAAAAATGCTACAGGATATATATGTGAGAAGACAAGGAAGAGTATTTTTATGTGTTAGGATGAGAAAGTTTATTAGCTCTGTCTTCTAAGATCTTCTACATCTTGCCCTGAAAATTAATATTAGTAAAGAAGCTGTCTTAAAACAAATAAATTGTTTACCAAGTTTGTATTAATGAGACTTTTGAGGGTTTTTTTTCAGAAATGAATTTTTAATGGTATGACTCTGGAGTTTTAATATAACCGATTATTACAGCCTGATTTTCCAGTGTTAAACAATGCCTCATTCAGGGACAGAATGTTAGAATGGTCTAGGTTGGTGCTATTGGTATTAATTCTAGAGAGTGTTTTTAAATCTTGCACCTATGCTGAAAAACATTTTTGGCTGGAGGGCTGTAGAAGCTGGTTTTTATCTTCAGCAGAATTTCTAGCACACAGAATGTATTTTTGAGTTTTTCTTACTTTCTGTTGGATCCTGGATGTTTTTTCTAGATGAACAAGTCTAGGCACCTGCCTCTGAACCATTTATAATTTCCTTATGACTTAGGAACCAAAAAAAGTGGGTCAACAGCTTGCAAATGTTTAAGCCAGGGAGGAGTCCTGAAAAGAGACGACGCAGGAGGGGGAACCATAGGTATGGAGAGCAGTGTTAATGAGCAAAGTTAATCTGTGGTCATAGACAGTCATAGGACGTATTTGATATTTTCTCATAAGATTAAATATAGTCTGTCATGCCAAGTGTATAAGGCTGGCTGGTTTAGAGTGAACTTAGTCTAACCACAGAGTGCAGAGTTAATGTCTCATTTGAGAAAAATGAGATTTCCAGAGCAGATGATACAATGAATGCCAAGGACAAACTGAGACTGTAGCTAAAATTTTTAGTTTTCTTTAGTGTGCTTGGTTGGTTGTAGGTCACTTACTGTTGACACATCCAAAACAGGTGGAACGCCTTGTTGGCTTTTTAGATGTCAGTGGGATAATTGAGTTATTAGAAACAGAGCAAGCAGAGCTGCTTGTCTCGACCTATATTTTCTTGCTGTTTATTCCTGCCATCTTTTCTATGAGTAAACAAAAGCAGTTGCCAAATGGGACAGTAGGAGGAAGCTTTTTAGTTGCCTTGTGGTATTTTAATGCACATTAAAATACTTTAGCAGCATTAGAGCAGTAAGATATGGATGTATAATGCTGTTTGTTGTTCTCTATTACAGAAATTAAAACCCAGAAGTGCAACGCTATTATTTTCTGTAGATAGTAATCACAGGCAAAATACTGACTGTTTCATTTTCAACACTTAAACATGTAAATATACTTATTCTACATGGTGATGTTACCCAGAGTGATCTCTGCCTTCTCTTTTCTCTGTGGTGTTTTTTCTGTCTAGGGAAAAGAACACATTCTGTAAAGTACCAGCTAGAAGTGCAGATATTCTTTATGATGTCTGTAGCCTTGTTTTGTGTATCATTTGCATAGGAATGCTTGTGGATGCAATAGCAGTAACTTTTTTTTAATACTGACAAAGCCACTTCATTTTAAAGTTATTTCCTTTCTTCCTTTACTCTTTGGAGCTACTTTTTGGAGCTTCTTGATCTTTCGTTTCATACATGGCATGGTAAAACACTGTTTGCTGCTTGTCCGTTTTGCTCCTCCAGGTTTTCGCTGTTCTACATGCTAGCATGTATGCAGTCCAGGTGGAGGAAGCGATCGCTTACTTGCTTTGGTGCTTTTCAAGTGGAAATGAACCTGTGTTGAATCGGTGTTTCGTGCTTGGAAGTGTGTTAGGTTAAAGAACATTACTAAGGTCTGCGACTCCTCTCTGTAAAGGAGTTCCGTGGTGGTTCCTTGCTGCTAAAAGTTGTTCTGGAAGAAGTGTGGCTCTTTCACAGTGGGAGGACGTCCCTGACACAGTCCTACAGGGGCCCAGGCTTACACTTAATAAACACATTCATAAATGACCTGGAGAAGGGTATGAATTATGAAGTGACTAAGTTTGTAATGGTGCTTTTTTAGTCAGGAAAGTAGAATATAAGGCTGAGTGGACTCTACACTCCTGCTCAGGAGAGGCTCAGCTATGGTGTCAGACTACTTAGGGCTTAAAAACCTCCAAGAATGGAGGTTGTGCAGCCTTGCTGGGCAGCTGGTTCCACTGCTTGGCTCTCCTCATGGAGGGGATTTCTTCTTACCTCCAGTCTCATCCTCCCACTGACACCATGGTCAAGAGCTCAGCTCTGTCTTCTTAGTGACCTGCTCATAGGTACTGGCAAGCTGCTGTCAGGTCCTCCTGAAGCCTTGTTGTCCTCAGGCTGAACATGCTGGGGTCCTTCAGTCTGTCTGCAGCAGGCTGGTGTTCATCCTCCTGACCATTGGTGATCATCCTTTCTGCAATTACCAACATCTTTCCTGTACTGGTGGCTTGGAACTAGACACCAAACTACATGTGACAGGGTGAATGCTGCTTGGAGAGAGAGAATTACTTCCCATGATTATTGGCTTTGCTTCAGGTGATACAGCCTGGGATGCTCTTTAAGGTGTGTGCTACCTGGGCACGCTGACTGAGAGGTGATGAACAATTACTGGATGAGGCACCTGTATGCTTTTTTCCTAGGGTAAACTACAGCTGTACTTCCCTCCCAGCAGTTGGGAATAATTCCATGCTATATAAATAGAATCGTGTACATAAAAATGCAGCTTTTAATGTGCACACACACAAATCACAGTTGTAAAAAAAAGGTTGAATCTTGTTTGTAAGAGGGGGAAAAAAGAGCCTCTTACACATTTTGAGCGTAGTCTTTATTAGCATGAAAGTGTAGCTCTTACACTTGCAACAGAAGATGATGCTTTACCAATCTGAGGCATGAATTTCAGTGCCAGAGTTTTAAAGATCATCCACACGGACAAATTAGAGTCAGCTGATCTTTTGTAATTGTCAGGCATAAGTACAACGTAATTTGACCTAGTTCAGACTGTTACTGCCTGCGTTTAATGCCAGACCCTTCAGTGCTGGCCCCTTAGAGGCACATAGTGTGCGGGCGATCTCCGGCTTCATGTTCACAGGAGCTGGGAGCTGTGTGGTACAGATCCAGAAGTGTGATGTGGATCATACTTGGATGACTTTGGGTGGGAGATCCAAAGGTATGACACTGTGGAAGAGTTGGATACAAGGTGCCTAAGAATGTAGTGCAGTGTGTCTCCAGAAGCAGCCTCTCCTGGCGTGTCTGGTCTGTAATCTAAGCAGGAACAGAAGGCACTTCCTTTCCCAAATGAAGATTAAGGGCTCCAGGAGAAGACAGGTTTCTGTTGCTTGTCCTACCAGAGGTTGTATTAGTCCATGGGAAGAGATGTAAATGAATGATATGCTTGAGGTTTGAAGACTTCTTAACATGCCATCTGTTAAAAAGGAGCCCTGGGACGTGGCACAGAATCTGTGTGTCTTGTTTTCAGTTACTGAGTGTGGAGGGGACACACACAAAGATATTAAAAATTATTGAGAATTGCTTTAGTTGACTGGCTGTAACCATAGACAAATCTTGGGCTCCTCATAATTTTCTTCATATTTTGATCCACCTGGTCAAACATGGACTGAGTGTATTTCCCCTGTAAGCTCAGAATGTACCCTAGTTATGTTTAAAGTAGCTTCCCAGTCTAGTTATGACAATGGATCCACAACTACTTTGTCCCTCAAATTTGGAATGAATTTAAGGAAATAAATGTAGATAGAAATGTATTATTTCTTGTGAAATGAGGAATGTCAGAAATCCTTATTCATCACAGTTGGGTACATTCTCTGCATAGTGTCTTGATTGTCTCCCCAAGTCAAACCTAGAAGAGCTTCATTTGAGCTCCAGTGAAAAACTCCTTGCAGAGAACTTGGGGATCTGAGGAATATAGCTTGTCCTAGATTTGCTGTATTTGCAGCACCCTTAATTTTTGTTATTGTAGAGATGGGTGGTGGCATAAACCACTGCTTTTTGTTTGGAAACAACTTGCAATATAATTTGGATTTAACATTGTATTCCAGTGTTGCCTCCGATACTGAAACACACAGTAGTTTCTGAAGGAAAGATGGAATTTACAGAATAATGGCTCTTTTAAATTTTTTTTTTTTTACTGAAGATATCAATGTAGCTTTGTGTATGGTGTTCTTTTGTGAGTAGTGCCCTATTTCGGTGTGACTACCTGTGCTTTTTAGTAAGTGATTAGAAACGGAATTGACAGATGATTGTATGTAGTGTGACATTAAGGTGTGGCTTAAAAAAAAAAGAAAAAGAAAAGACATGGTGACGAACTTGAACCCTAAAACCAAGTTTCTACTGAAACTTGAGAGCTACTGTTCTGTAAGCAATTGGGGAGGACAGTGCTGATGGATCCAGTGACTGGAGGATAATGCTGAGTTACCAGTGTGATTCTCAGGTGAGTGTGGAGAAGCATCTTCAGTGCAGCAAGAAGGGCTTAGTGCTGTTACAGACAGCTGTAAGATCATGCCTGGAGTGCTGCATACTAGCTCAGCCACTCATAATTGAGAAACATGAAACCACAGCAAATGCAAACAAAGCTGGATGCTTTTTTTTCCTAATAAAAAAATATCTTGAATAAAAAAACAGTATGAGGAATAAGAGCCCAGGGCTCAGTGTGACAGGACAGTGGAACCTATTCTTCAGCTATCATAGGCAACACATTCCTTTTCCCCAGCTTAACTGAGTTCCACTCTAAAAATAGTTGGGATGCTGACTTGAGCTGTTTCCTTTAGAAAGCCATTCAGAATGCATGGTTAGAAACAGTTCAGGATCAGAGGTTTCACTGAGTGTAAATTGAGACTGCAGTAATATTTCTGAGTTTGCTGTTTGACTTGTTTTGGTCAATATGAAGGACTTTTAATTTGACTTATTTTTTTAAGATCATAAGGCTTTCACTTACAAGAATTCACTTATTTTCTTGGCAATACTTTTAAAATTTTGTGAATTTTCAGTAAGGAACAGCTTTATCAAACATTTACAAAGTTCTCAAATCTTACAGAAGTAGAGGGAGAATTACACCAGGGTGTAGACTTACCCCTTATTGCTGGCTTGCAGGATAGTTGTTAGCTACAACCAGAAACACAGCATTTGACAGTTTTTGTTACTGGGCAGCTTTCATCTGCCATGCCCTCAAAATACCTCAGTTATCTCAGTGGTACCTTGTAAGTACAGACCCACATTTTCATTGTAACCTTGCTATCAGGGATAGAATAAAGGTTATCTGTTCTATTTGAAGGTGTAAACAAGATTGCAGTAATTTTTATTCTTGTTTTAAATAAAATTAAACGAAAAATGAGCTTAACTATATTTTTCTTTTACACAGGTTACACCGTGTTATTTGCATCTGACAGATTTTTAAAGAATTCACTTACCCTGTATATGTGATACCTGATTTTCAAAAGGGGTGCCTAAAATTAGATGTCTCTAGCTGTAGCCTTGGTCTAGTTTTCAGAGGAACTGGAAGCTTAGAGAAGGATTCTCTTTCAGCACTGGCATTGCGTTTTCCAATACTGACAGGATGAGCTGTGTCAGAGTACTCTGAAAAACCAAGGCTGTTCGCGGTTTTTGTTCTTCCTGTTTCAAAAATATACCAACTTTTTAAATTAAATCGTAGTAACATTCTTTAGAATTACTTATTTAAAGGACTGAATTCTTTATCAGAACCTTTTCTTCTTTGGGGCATCCTCAAGAAAGTTGGAGTGGTAAGCTCTGTTCAGATTAAAGGTTGGAATTCAGAGATCTAGTTATTAAATCTAATTTTCAGTGCCTGTATTTTGGGTGTTGCTGCGTTGTGTTTCCTGCACACAGAATGAGCTGGCTTGCCACTCTCAGACTTACAGCACTGTTGTACTTCTGGGAGGCACCTGGAAGTCACAGGCACCCACCCAAATGCCATGCTCAGACACTTGGCTATACTTATTTCTTTTTTTAGTCTAAAATGTTTGACTACACCAGAAAAATAACCCTTTCAGTTAATATTTATCAGTATTTCTTAGAAATTCTTTCGTGAAGAATACATTCTTCTCCACTGTGATTTGCTGATTTGGATGCAGTATTGTTATTTAGATACAGATTTATCAGGGCTATCATCACTACCTTCACTTTCACTTTTCTCTTAGAGTAGCCTTTCTGCTCTTGATTTTTTTAGGACAGTGAGTTCTTAAAGGCAACAAATCTACAAAGGATAGCTTAAAGAAATAGGTCAGCTATTGTCCAGTGAAGTAAATTTCCAGAACAGGAAGGCATGCTTTCTTGTTGCATTTCTGACTGACTCACGTTTTTCATAGGCATAGGGACCCAGGATTAAGGAAGCAGTGTTGAGCCACTGATGCCTCATTCAGGAGCAAATAAAATATGTGGGTTTTTTTTTTTATTTATCCCACAAAGGCTTCAAGGTAAAAGGGCTGAAGGGCATTGAACTCTCCTGCTGTTAATTCCTTTCCTGTAAGATTTCCAGCATTTTTGTAGGTGTTTTGGTCTTATTGTGTTGTAATTGTAGTGCTAAATCTTATAAACAACTTGATCCAAGTCACTGTGGGCTGAAGGTACATCTGACCTAAATAAACCACCAACGTTATGAGAAGGGAAGTTCTGCCCTTGGCTTCTGGCTGTAAAGGAAACATCATGTTTGATGAGCTCATGCTTGGACATCCACTGTAGGCACACAAGTCTCTCCTGTGTGTGGTGTCGCTTGGAATTTGTTTGATTCAAGACAGGATGCCAATAGTAAACACGTTTGTTTCTTTGCACATGTGTTGACAGCTTAGTCCAAAATAGATCCTCAGGTGCCTGTTTTATAAAATACAAATACCCTTAAGGTACATGTGAGGGGGATACAAAACCTGATAACTTTTACAACTCAAGTGGATTCAAACTTCAGAAAACAGCCCATCCCACCCCACTCCACTCACCCCTCTCTGAAACAAAAAATCACACTGTGATTAAGGCTTTTTTCTTAATTTTAGAGTAAAACTTGCTGACCACAGAATTGATGAAGTACCTATTAGTCTAATCAAGCTATTTTAATGGGTTTAACTTTCTGTTAATAAGATATAAAACATAACAGTATTGGAATTTATGTAAAATACACTCCTGTTGATCTGAATTCAGTTTTAAATTGTTGAGACTAGATTTACTGTTTGTTATAATCCAGGCATTTCTTCATGACCTAATAAATGGAATTTTTTTTTCCAGATCTGTTTTCTCCTGTTTGCTGTTCTCTACATAGTTTCCTACTTTATAATCACAAGATACAAAAGGAAAGCAGGTAAGCATAGAATTTCTAACATACCAAAAAAATTTTGGTTTTGATTATTCTTTTCTTCTCCATCTCCACAAGGAGAATGGAAGAAACACAGCTGTTTGTTAGGCTCCTGGTCTGTGGCAGCCTGGATTGGCCTGATTGTATATGGCAGCCTAAGAGTTAACTGTTTTGAGAGGGAAGAAAGGAGTTGATGTCAAGTAGATCCCTTGTCTTGGAGTCCTGTCCTTCTTTCTCATCAGCTTTTCCAGAATAAGTACCTTCAGCTGTGTTTTAGCAGCAAAATCAGGTTCTGAGCTTTTGCTGGTAAAGTGAAAGGTTGCCAGTGGTACAGAAGGGAAGTAGCATTATTTCTTCAAGAAGTCCTGCTCTGCTCAGGTACAGTTATTTCAGTTGTCTTAACCTGCTTCTTATGACTTCACCACTGAAGTTTAGATAATTCCTTGAAATAATACTCTATTTTTTTCCCTTTGGGAACATTGTCTAGTTTCCATTCTGAAACTAGTCTTTAGGAAACCCTGTGATTTTCTTTGATATTTTTCCTAAAGACGAATAGCATAAAAATTGGTATAAAATTACACAATCTTTGACTCTTGACAGCTTATCTGGGACCTTGGTGCTTCATAATAGTCAGGCTGTAGAAATGTTCTTGTGTATGGTGATCTTGGTACTTTGAACTTCACTGGAAACTGTTTATTGAGCTGTAGTGACCTGTGTTGTGATAGAACTGCTTTCATGGATGGATTCATGTTTTAAAAAGTAAACTTCTTGAGGAATTTAATTCCGTAAAAGAAAGGTCCATCTCTGTAAACATGGGAAGTAAGACAGATACTATCTTCCGATCCTGATATGTATTTTGGACGCTACAAAGCTGCTACTGTTTGGAGATGGAGAAGAACAGGAAGGGGAAACTGGTTTGGCAAACGCTTTTGGATGCAAAGACACTTTTGTTACCTTTTGTTGCCAGTTGATCTCCTCAGCTAGGAAGCGGAGCTGCTCTGCAGCTGTCCTGGCTTTATGAAACCTTTGCAAGCCCGTACTTAGACACACTTCGTAGCCTGCTACAGTCTTCCTGATGAGAAATGCTTGAAGAGTTAACACATCTGGAACTCTTTCAGGACAAATTGTTCGCTGCTTTTCCAAGAAGCTTTTTAGCCAAAATGATTCATAGGAGACCTTGTCTTAGTCTTTCAAAACACCATGAGGTATCCATCAAAAAAACCAACAACCCCATGTCCTTTCACAGAAGAGTTTCAAAATAGCATGAGGTTATTGGCTGTGTGTTTATTTCAACTGTGTGCATAACTCGTAAGAACTTAAATTTATTTTAAAATTTAAGAATAAATAAATTCAGATGTTCTATCTCCTGTGGAAAATAGGAGAAACTTTAGAATGCTGAGTGTAAAATTTCAAATTCAGAAATTTTTATTTCAAAATGCTTAGAATATTTCAAATTTAGAAATGCTTACATTTGTGTACTGATGTGCACAGAGAAGGGTGTGAAGAATAAATGAAGGACGTGTTAGTGATTCATCTCTGAGTTAAATGTTGATATTGTTTCAAAAAGATTGTTTTAGTGAAGTATTAAGTGAGGAATAAGTGAATAAAAATGGTCTAAAATGGGAAGTATCAGAGGGAAGTGATGGTGTCTTGAATTCAAAACAAGTAACAAGAATAACACCACCTCGCCTTCCTCCCCTCCCCCAAATCCCCAGGAGGGGTAAGTGGAGGGAAGCAACTGAGTAGTCATCACTATGGTTCTGGGTATGCTTTCTTGTTTTAGAAAGACATTAATACCAAGAATGCTTTCTAGTTGTGGTTAGTATGGACTCTTAGCCTTTCCTGTAGCTTGCCTGCTCTGTGGTTCCACAGATGCCCAAAGGGACAGTTTCTAGCAGTAGCTATGGCTGTAGTAGTCTGAAAGCATGTTTGCCATAGAGCCCTCTGGAAGAGGTCCCCAAGAAGTTTTGATCTGTATATTAAAGTAAAGTGAAATAACTTGGCTGTTTTCAGAGTTTGACTACTAAAAAAAAAAGGGTGAGAGTATTCATTTTTGGAAGGAACCTTCTTAAAATGTTGATGCTCATAAACCGTATCAGTATGTCTGAATTTTAAATTAAAATTAAAATTGTTCCTATCTATTTACATTTTAGCCTGAGGAAAGACAAGTGAGTATTGGACATAACCTGCTGTAATTTGATTTTCAGATGAGCAAGAGGATGAAGATGCCATCGTTAACAGAATATCGTATGTATAGCTCTTCTTGGCAGAACTTCTTTTCCTGAATGTATTGCTATGATAGGAATCTCCTGTGCTTCCAAATAAATAAGAGTCTATTTTAAATACTTAAATGTATTTTAAATAGATTGCTGGAGGGTCAGGGAAAAAGATTTGGTCTAGTGGCACCTTGTTTTGAAAAGTGTTATGCAAGTTTGGTCTAGGCCTTTTTTCAGCTGTAGTTCTCCTGGTAGGTATGAAGTTGGCCAGCGTATTGCATGAGGACCTGATGCAAGAGGTGGAATTGAGTGCAAGACCTGCATTTAGGTCTCTCAGGCGTAGGTGTTTAGATGAGAGGTGTTGCAAATTCCCACAGCAGTCATGAAAGGCCTGTCAGGGGAGGCAGTGGATCCTGGGAAGAAAGCTGGCTCCCTCTGAAGAAGACATCTTTGTCTGATCATTGTAAAAAAGCTGTAGAGGGGGTAACAAGTGGAAGACAAGCACTTGCCAGACCTACTGGTCTGCCAGCAACTCTCTCCTTATCCTTTTCGTGTGTAAAGCTAGATATGAATGTCTCCTGTTTGGATATGCCTCAGGATGTGCAGAACCTCCATGGCTGTTGCTGCCCTCTCAATTACACAATTGGCTGAAAACTGTAAATTGGCTCCTTGTGTATTACAGCATTCTTGGCTCTTCCTGGTGGTGCTGCCATCCCCTTGGAAGGAGGGCTTGGAGAGAAGTGTTGTTGTAAATAGAAAATGTTCTTTTTTCTTTCAGCCTAAGCTTCTTTAACAGTGCATGTTATTTTCCTAAAAGCAATAACTCTCAAACATATGTGATAGATTTTTCTTCATGTGGCCTAATTGTCAGGGCTTGAGGTGTGGAGGGAGGAGAAAAAGCCAAAGTGCTGTAGCACTTTGCTGTAGTTTGTTAGGTTTCACAGTTCTGGCTTAGAATACTTAAACATCCTTAAATATAAGAAAAAATCTCAGAAGCCGGCAACAATAATACAAGAATATTTTTAAAGTTAAAATTAGTCACTCATACTTTCTTTTCTAAGTATTGAGAGAATGAAAAATGGATTTGTAGACTGTTAAGGAAAAGTAAGATTTCTGTAAGGAGCTTACAGATGCTCCTGTTGTAGGGATGTTCGATTTATTTTTTTTGTCATGCAATTTTGAGAAATATTTCTGATTTTATTATAGCATTAGATTAGTTCTGTAAGAATGTTTTGTTGATCTTATTTTTTTTAAGAACACAGTTCTTTTTAATGCCATAAGATGGCATTTGGTTTAAGTTTTATTTGGGATCTAAAAAGAATAAGCTTAAATATTTTAAATATTTCTGACAATTTCTATATATTGACTTTACAGCTATGATATGATAACTTGAGTAACTATGTGAAAAAAACCCAACTTTTTTCTCAGTTTGGTGTTAAAATATTTATGTATAATTGTACTCACTCTTTAGTTGTTAGAAGGTTGCTCTGCTTTAAAAAATTGTGCTAAGAATATAGAAATTGAATATTTTTTTCTTGTGTATGTGTCTGTGTGGGAAATTAAAACTGAAAGAAGAGACTTGTGAAAAGATATTTAATGAACTCCAGTAGTTTAACCTTTGTATTACACTGGAATTGAATGTGTGCATGTGCCAAGAGAATAATTATGGTAGCTGGTAAAAACTAATTATTTGTGCTGGGTTCTGTAAACTATTTTAAATTTGCTTTTTGGAAGTCAAATGTTGTGGAAATCCTAGTTCCTCCTGCCTGTTTACAATGTAAGAATGTGTTGCCTTTGGACACTGATTAACAGGTAGTTTAATTACTTTTTTCCCTGCTGTTCAGAGCATGTTGGTGGTAACAGTGGTACATTTCTTTGAATTTCAGGCTGTTCTTGAGCACCTTCACTCTAGCAGTTTCAGCTGGTGCAGTCCTGCTTCTACCTTTCTCAATAATCAGCAATGAGATCCTGCTTTCTTTTCCACAAAACTACTATATTCAGTGGTTAAATGGCTCACTAATTCATGGTTAGTACTCAGCATAATGTAATTAAAATGAATGTCTTCATTATACATGCACAGATATGTTCTTATTTTCAAACTGATAACTCATTGTCATTTAATATGCTAATTGTTAATGTGCTGTTGGCTAGTTGGTTTTGCTGCTGTGTGATATATCACAGAAGTCTGTCTTAACTGTTCTGTTCTTTTTTTAAGAATTACGCAGACTTGATGGAATTAAACCAAATTCACTGCTTCAAATATTAATGTAAATAAGAGCTACTAGAAGCTAACTTGAAACATGCTGTTCACACTTCTTCCTTATGTTAATGCAAGATTCATATGCCTTTCTCTTTATGATGATAACTATTTATTTATTCTCAAAATAAAAACATGTTTTAGGAAACTTCCTGGCTGTGGGCAGCTTGGACTAGATAGTTAAATTCATCTGTTAGTGATTTATGTGCAAACAAGGAAAATTGTGGAGCATAAGTATTGTGGTAAAGATGTGCAATAAAATAACTGGTGAAAACAGGACATCCTTTGCTAGGCTTGTCTGGAGAAAGTATGTTCATTATGTGAAACAATTTATTTAATCTGGTACAAATAATTTACAGATTAACTGTGGTGTCCTCTTCAGTCCTGTGAAGAGAGAGCAATTTGGCTTTGGAGGATTTTTCTCTAAAAATGTGTGCTTTTTGCTAAATGTCTAATAGTACTCACACATAGCAAATTCATGAATTTCCAGATCCCTAGCTTACAAGGTGTTTTTTTTTTTTTTTTTTTTGGTGGTTGTTGTTGTTGTTCTTTGTGAAGTGAGAGGCAAGAAGTGATGTTTGTAGGACATAAAGGAATAATTCTTCTCAGTGGGGATGGTTGAATGATGAAAAAGGTTGCCCAAAGACACTGGGAGATCTTGAAAATTTTCCAAAACTGAGGTGGCCAAAGCCCTGAGCAGCCAGATGGCACCTGCAGTTTGGCTGTTTTAAGCGCAGATCAGACTATGTAACTTTACAGGTTCTTCCCAGTTGAGTAATTTTATGATGTGTTTTGTGACAGGTCACGGGGGATTGCTAATTTGGTGTGTCTCCTACATGGGAGGAAAAAACCCAAGCTAAATCTCATTTTTCACATGGATGTAGCTGCTTGGACATTTATATTCTTTACTCCCCCCCTCCAAAAATTAATGGAAAATTATCCTTCCTTCTGTGTTTGGATCACCTTTAGAAAAAGGACAATAAAATGTATCAGAGATTGCAAATTGTATAATAACCGGTTCAGAAATTTTTACNTTACTCCCTCCCTCCAAAAATTAATGGAAAATTATCCTTCCTTCTGTGTTTGAATCACCTTTGGAAAAAAGGACAATAAAATGCATCATAGACTGAAAATTATATA
This sequence comes from Melanocharis versteri, assembly GCA_013397845.1. NCBI lineage: Eukaryota > Metazoa > Chordata > Aves > Passeriformes > Melanocharitidae > Melanocharis > Melanocharis versteri. The sequence goes on along the minus strand of VZTG01009792.1, from coordinate 750,168 downwards.
ATAACCAGTTGAGAAATTTTTATTGTCAGTTGTTGCTTCAGCAAATTTGGGTTAGTAAGAAATCTGCTGGAATAGCTGCTGTTAAATAGGAAAGCCTTTGAATTTGCCAGTGACCATGTTTTAATGTGACGACGTTTGAAAATACCGCTTTATGGACACACGGTATAATCTGTATTTGGTAAGTCCAGCAGCAGTGGCTGGCAAGGAGGGAGGTTGCGCCCCTTGGTGTTTCCAGGTGCGGTTATTGCAAGGGCCGGTGCGGTGGCGCTAAGTCCAGCAGCAGTGGCTGGCAAGGAGGGAGGTTGCACACCTTGGTGTTTCCAGGCGCGGTGGCGGTGAGCGGTGGGTGAGCGCGGCTCGGGCGGCTTCGGCTCGGGGCTGCCTGGCAGCCGGTCCCTGCGGCGAGGGCTCCCCCGCGTGGCGCTGGCGGGGATCGCCGCGCTCGGGCGGTCCCGCTCCGTGCCCGGCTTCGAGAGCTCGGAGCACCGGCACCGAGCTCAGGGATGCTCACATCCCCGTAACGCTCCGCCTGCACAGCCTTCACTTACGGCTCGTTGTACTGCTTTGCAAATGTTACCAGATGGGAGCGTTTGTGTTGCTTTAAAACACTTTATTTTTTCTAGATTTATCGATTACAGCTATCATCTGAGGTACTTGAACCTGACATTGAGGGGTTTTATTCTGTAGATTGTTGCGTTACATCTGGCAAATAAAAAAGCAGAAAATATATGCCTCAAACTTTGGAAACTGGGCAGAAAGGCCAAACCTGGATCCAGTATAAACACTCTTACCTAATTAATACATGCTGAACTAATCCCAGAACTAGTTCTGGCAGTGGTGTTCCCTTGTGCTGCTGTTGGGTACAACCGCCAGGTGGGGGTAAAACGTAATGAAACTGCCATGAATAAGAAAAATGGGAAATTGCTCAGGGTCTAATCTGTTTGCCGAAGACTGAGAAATTTTTAATTTTTATGTTTTACTAACTTGTTTTATAGGGGACAGTCTTAGGCCACTACAAATGCAAAGGAAAAAAAAATTCTAATTGACTGCTTAAAGCTTTTCTATATGTTGATGTTTTCAAATGTCTCATGCAATTTTATGATGCAGTCAGTATAGTAGAAAATAATTCTTTTTCTGGGTCTATTTAATTTGATTTCTGAACTATCAAATTAGGATAAGAAATAGGATCTTTACTTTGAGGAAAGTGCATGTGTCTATCAGCAGCAGAACAGCACTGTCCTTGTCTCTCCTAACTTTATGTGCGTATTGTAGCTCTGTAGTTTAATATTCTGTAAATGTGGTTCCTGTATGCTACTAATGTGTAAATTTCTGGGTTTTAACTTTTTAAAAATCACACTGGATGTGCACCAGTCTCCCCTCCCTTAAAATGCTCTATGTAGTCTGCAGCTCCTAAGCACTGTTTTATGTTGTAAGATACCATGTCATAGAGCTGCTGAAATTAGGACAAGCAGGTATTCAGCTTTGCATTAGGTAACTGAATGCACTCTGTCTTCAGTTAGAGAAGACTGCTGAAATAAGACTCCTACCTCCATCAAGTTGTATTTCTACTCTTCTTCTGGTGTCTTTTTAGCAGAAAAAAAAAGCTCAGGCTGCTGGAGTTAATGTCCCCTTGTAAGGGCCGTTAATGACATTCTTGCTGATGTTGCTATGCCTGAATGTTTCTCGAATGGTAACAGGAGCTTCCTGGCAAAGCAAATTCAAAAGGAAAAATCCCCCTCTTTGTTAACTGGAGTTTAGCCACCTTTAGGCAGTCTGTTTTCTTTAGCAAATGAGTGTTATATTTCACGCATCTTTTGGAATTTTCTTGTTTTGTTTTCTGTAGCCTATTTGGCTGAGTTTGGTTGCTGCTGTCCTGCTGCTGTCAATTGCTGAAGAAGTTCTCTTGGCCCCCTGTCCCCCTCCTCCCCTCTAGCTTTTATTTCTCCTTCAAATTTGAATGCTGTCATTTAAGGAAAAAGGAAGTATATGGTAGAAGCACTTTTTGAGAGTGTATAGGCAAAGATCACTGCTGACTATTTTACATTTGGATCTAACTACAGAAATTTCTCTTGATAGTGAATACTCCAGACATCCAGTAAATGTCTCTCTCCTTCCCTATTTTTTACAAAATGGCCAGTTTCAAAGAGGAAAAGGAACAAGCCTGTACATGGGAAGAAGGAAACTAAAAAAGCTGTTAGTTCAAATTTTCTTATCATGGGGGAATATTCTTTTTTGGGTGATATTCAGGTGATATAAAATAGTCCTGCGGAATTATGGAAATGTGTGTGCTTTGGAGAAGGTGGGGAATGAAACCTATTTTTCTCTACAGTCTTTTTTTTTTTTTAGGATGCAGAACATGTGACAGTAGTTAGACCTGTTAGCTACTAAATTTCAGATAAGCTTCTGCTTTTTTAAAGAAGAAACACTGCATCCTGCACAACTTCTGCTGGGCTGATTGATGATGGATTCATGTTTTGATGGATTCAACCAGAAACTGGCTGTTCAGAAAGTGTTCAGCTTAGAAAATCTTAATGGAGCAGATACCCTAATAGAGATTATTTATCACTTCAGGTTGTTTTCTAAACCCTTTCTCTTCCTGCAGATGTCACATGTGTCCTACAAATGTCCTCCTTGTAGTCAGTTGTTGATTTTTCACATGGGTCACAGAGTGGTTGAGGTTGGAAAGACCTCTGGAAGTAACCTGCTCCAAGCAGGGTCGGTCAGAGAAGGCTGCTCAAGGCACTCCCCTTTTAGGTTTGAGTGTGTTGAAGGATGGAGATTACAAAACCTGTGGGCAGCCTGTTGCACTGCTTGAGTACAGTGGCAGTGGAAAATGTTTGAGATTTTTATTTTTTTTTTTCCTTTTATGAGTAAGTAGGTTTTCCAGTTTTTCGATTCATGCTCATTGCTTCTCCTCAATTCAGTGGATACCACTGTGAAGATCTGACTCTGTTTTCCTTTCTTCTTCCCTCATCAGATATTTATATACATGGATAAAATCTTCCTGAGTCCACTCTTCTGTGTTCTCTGTCCATTTGTCTGGTCTGAGGTTCGTCAGGGTTGCAGGACACTGCTGCTCCCCATTTTGTCTCTTGAGCAGATTTGCTGGGGGTGTGCCCTCACATCATGCAAGTCACTAATGAAGGTGTTTACCCAGCATCAGCCCCCTGGGATGTCCATCCCACTGGTGACACAGCCCTGGCAGCCCAGAAGCTCAGCAAGAGTCCACCTACCTTGCCCATACCTCCTTAATTAAGCTGTGAGGGGGTTCGTGGGAGATGATGTTGAAAGCCTTATGAAGTTGAGATAAACATATCGGCTGCTCTCCTCTTGCCTGCTGAGCCAGTCATTCCATTGTGCAAGGCTGCTGTTACCATGATAGCTGCTTCTGATTTGGAGGTGACAATGGCATTTGTGTACTGCTCGTGTTAAAATCCGTGGTTTCCTTGAAAAAATGTGGGAGGAAGGGAGTATACAGAACTGGACTTTGTGAGATTACTGAGAGTAGTAAAATACTTTTGTCCTGAGAACTTCTGCAGTGGTTCTCTACAGAACTTTTAATGGAATATTGTGGAAGTAGTACACCTGAGCTTGCAGTCTGTCTCCCAAGGTTTCAGACATTTGCTGTTGAAAGGTAGGTTGTATCCAGGTTTTGTTTGAAGATCAATATGCAGAGAAATGGATATTTTTCAGCAATGACCTGTAAATAAGTATATCCATAAGCCCCTGGCATTTGTACATATACTACATTGTTATATGTAGGGGAGGAAAATGTAATGTATTTAACTGTTAACTTAAATATTTAACTGTGAAACTTAAAATGTAAACTTCTTCTTGTTTGTTGCAGGTTTGTGGAATCTTGCCTCTCTTTTTTCAAATCTGTGTTTGTTTGTGTTGATGCCCTTTGCATTTTTCTTCCTGGAATCAGAAGGATTTGCTGGCTTAAAAAAGGTAGGAAAACACTATTAAATACAGAGTAATTGCAGTATATATTTCATTTTCAGCCCTTGTTTCTGATGAAGCTGAAATTACAGATTGGGGAGGATTTGGTGCTGACCTGTGTGTTTATGTGAAGGTGTATATACAGCTGCACACTCTGCCACACGCCAGGTATACAGGGGAAAAAGGACTCCTTAAAAGCCATGTGTACTGAAATCAAGAAAATTACTTTGTTTTAAATTAAATTATTCAATCAAGATTTTATTTTTTGGAAGATAATTCTGTTGGGATGTTAAAAGGAGAGAAGGTTCAAGAAATGCACTACAGATAAAGTAACAAGAAAAAGAAGGACAGGTTTCTTGCTAATGGGAAGGGTGATTAAATAACAGATGATCCTGAGAAAACAAGCTTGATTTGTGAATTTTAAAGATTACAGACATCCCAAAAAAGGTTCAAATGGTCAATATTAACAATAATCTGTTAAAAAACATGTCTTAAAATATTCAACTTAGTTGAATATATTCAGGTTGAGAAGGCCAAGTATTTCAGGGAAGCAGGGAATTTGGCAAAGCAATTTTTGAACAATAAGATGATAACGATTGTATTAATACATGAGCTAAAGAAATACAGTGAAAAATTACTATAATGGGAGGCACGTCAAAATTAATTTCAAATCATAAATATCAAATAGATTAAACTGGAATGACTGTCTGGGGACCAATTGTAGCACGTTTCCATTAATCTTTATCATCCAAATGATTACACTTTTGTTTTTAATGATACTACACTTGAGGGAATTCTACTCCCTTTGGATGACAATTGTCAGAAAGCAAAGGGTCTTGGAAAGGGATCTTGAAACCTGGAGAATGAAATGAATTAAAGATGGATGCAAAAGACTATGAGTCATTGAAGCATGGCATGTAATGTAAAGCCACAAGAGGATAATTGTGTTTGGAAGGAAAACATCATTCCTGGTTGCATTGACAGGAACTGGCATGAAGGCAGTGAAGTTGCCATTTTGGTTCTTAGTGGGATTAGGGAAAACTCAGCTGAAGTGCTGCATTCGAGTTGGGATTTTTGGGCTCACTTGAGAGAAAACAGAGGACAGCAAAACAGACAAAAAACCAACTTAGAAACTACTGTGTGAAGGCAAACTTAAATTCAGAGAGGATAATGTGGAGAAACAGACTTTATTCCACAGCAGAAGGTACTGGGGCTTACCGCAGTGCAGCTGTGTCAGAAACCACCTGCAGGGCCCAGCCCAGGTGGTGTGGAAATGTTGTCTGGTGTCACCTGTGCTGAGCTGATGCTGCTGCAGCGTTGCTGTGCACTGACCAAACTGCAGAAGTAGCCAGGCCACTTCAGTTACGAGTTTGGGTGACCAAACTAGTGCATTCAGCTTCCAGGGAGTTTGGTGATGGGCTGCTGTGTTTAACTCTACTTGTACATCTTGGCTGGAAAACACTTTCCTTTCTTCTTCCTTCACTTCAGGTATCTACAGGGCTGAGAGCTTTTAGCAACTTTGTTTGTCCTTACAGTTTTCATGTGGAGGCTGCTCCATTTTCCTTTTGACACTTAAATATCTAGCCACAGCTAATATTTATCTTTTCTTCTAAAAAATATGTTAACTGATTTCAGTGGGGTTTTTGTCTCCTGCAATCCATCAAAACCAAGGATTCCCTCCATTAGCATGCTGGGTAAGGTACTTCTTCTTGTTCAGTTCTGTTGGCTCCAACAGATGGTTTGTGTATCCCAGCTCCATGAAACTTGCACTTTACATGAAACTTTTAATAGTTAATGTGTAACTTTCTTATGGTAGTGGCTATCAATAAATCCTGTTCAAGATGAATCAGATCTCCATTGCACTTTTATGCTTGAAATTATTTGTGAGGTGAGATGGATAAGATAGAACCATAATCTTCTGCAGATGCCAGGGAAAAGATGATTGTTGGTACTTCGGATTTTTGCTTCTTCGTGGGGGCAGATGAGGTCAGATTTTAGTATCAAAACCCTCCTATTGGAGGGGAGGAAATTCCGTTTTGGAATTTTTTTTTTTTGCTTTGAGTTCTGGATGTTTTTGGAACATCCCAGAAAGCCAAGTGTGATTCCTGGTGCAAATAATCCAGGCCTTTATGCAAGTCTGTTCTACCTCACTGCTCTATTTAAAAGTATCCAAAATGGATGGAATTGTTTTGCTTGTTTTGAGTGAGCCTTAAAGCTGCTGGTCAAGATTCTGTAATTGTGGTCTGTTGTAATATGAACATACCTTGTCTTTGATTGCTTTTCTTGGAAAGTAAGTGGCAGATGGCACTTCTGGACTAAGTTGATAGTTAAAATTAAATGTGCAGTTCTGTTCAGATGCTGATGTAGATAAATGATTCTACTTGTAATAATTGCTGTATATTTTTTAAAGAATTACATCACATAGTCGGGTGCTTAGAATCTGGGAAAATTCATGATGAATCGAATTCAGGATTACATGTAGGGTTTTCAGTTCTAGCATCTGTGGAGGAAGGGTATATCCCATCAATTTTTACTTTCTGTAGATTTTTGTCATGTTTCTTACCACTTTTCCAAGAAGATTTTGAGACCATGATTACTTTGTAGAATTTTGGTATTTGAACACATTATTTTGTGTAAATTTTTTAAAAAAGTAATATTTTGTCATTCATCACATCAAACTAATGGACCAGAGAGATAAAACATTGTTCAAATGTTACTACTGTTCACTGTAAAAATCAGATTTTAGTGATCTCAATTTAAAAGAACACTTCCTACATTTGGCAAAACTCGTAGCATTTAAGAGAAGAATAATCTATTGTAAATGTGAAGACATTCAGTAAAGAGGTTTGGCATGGATCTTTAATCTTTCAGTTGGGAGTTGGGAGAGCAGTTAATTCTAGATACCCAGCTCAGATAAAAATTTGGATAAAATGACCGTTCCAGTGGTAGCTTTTATGCAGGACATCTTGTCGTTGAATTACCTTCATCATAATGACTAAATAGGTCACTTGGGATATAGGTGTGCACAGTGAAGATGTCTATTTGAAGGTGTTCATAGATGAATTACTTGTTGCACGTGAGTAAAAGTTCTCAAAATGCATAATTAAAAGAGGTTCATTCCTGAAATTGAAGTGATTTTTTTCATTTTTTAATGGATGTCTTTGTTCAGATTAAATAGCAACAGTAATTTTAGTCATTATCGCTCCTGAAGTCTGACTCCTGAAGATTTTAGCCATCTGTTTATCACAGACTGTACTATAAAAGCTGATTTTATGTATTGACTATCATTTGTTTTTTTTTTTCCTGCAAACTCTGCTATTTCAGATAGCTCATGGGTTGTGAGCTTTGTATAACTTTTCATTCCATGTTCCTGGAAGGTGGCATTGCTCCCTTAAGTGTTCTGAATCAGAATGGGTTTGATTAACCATCTTCCAATTTCCTATGGCCCTTTTCCCTGGTTGCTGGTGTACTTTCTGAATGGCACATGGCCCCTCTTAGAGACTCACTTGGGTTCCCCAGGGCAGCAGTTTAAAATAGCCAAGGACTTGCATATCGTGCAGAGGGGAGAGAGAGGGAAATGAGGCACTGGCCATGGACAGATGCAGTGCTGCACTGGAATTCAGACTGATTCTCTGCTAGTTTTTCATAAAATCCACTGTGTGAATTCAGAAAGGACATTTTGAGCCTAAGGGGGTTGACCATGCCCTTCTAAAGAGCTAAAGTGCTGCTCTTTGCTCTTGTTCATTTCCATTTAATGGCACTTGAAGGATTCTGATGTCAGGACAATAATAATAATCCAGCCAATAGTGGAGGTGTATAATAGACATACGGATATATATATATGTGAATGTGTTTGTGTATCTGCCAGGTGTGTATGTATGCACACACATATTTTTGCACAAACATGTGAATTGGATTTTTCAAGACTTTGAATTGTGATATTTTGCACCTCAGCCAGTCCTATTAACTGAGCTGTTGGAGCACCTGATATCAGTTTAATCTCTTGCTTCAGTATAAAAAGCTGTTTTACATCTTTCTCCGTTCTTCTTGTTTTCCTTTGTAGAGTCTGTGCATGGAGTTATGTTTCTTGTTTAGGTAATCTTTTAGTTCTTTGTCACTGATGCGCTCAGGTTCTGTAGTAGTTACGAAACAAAGTTGTCAACAGTGTTTCTTAATGTCGGAATTAACCTCGTTGTTTATCATTCTCTCAAAAAAAGAAAAATTGTGCTGTTTGCAGTTGAGTGTCTGTAGGTCACAGTGCTGATGTTTCCATGTGTGGTAACAGACTGCACAGAAAATTACATGTGTGCTGCTGTGTGAAGGAGGCAAACATTTTTGAGGAGATAATTGCTATACCTTTTCTTGACCTTTAAAATATGCTTTCTCTTGATGTAACTTCAATGGAAATTTGTATTTATTTGAAGTTGACAAAGAGATGTTTTGGAGTAATTTCCTTGTAAGAAAATACAAACAGTGCAATTTACCACTGTGAAAAACTGGAAAAACTAGGTATTGCATTATCACAAGTGTAGAGTTTTAAAAAGGCTTTATGAAGTATATTACCTTAATACTGATCTTTGAACTTGTAGTCATAGCATAAAGTTTAACATGAGCGACAGCAACATCCTGACCAATTATCCAAATTATCCAGACATCCCAAAATGTTCAGAACACAACACACAGAGTCTGTGGATTAAGAGGTTAACTCCTGGAACATCAAAAGAAGTGCATGATAATAAAAACAAATAGTACAAAAATTTGAGGTAACTTCCTTGCTTAATTAATTAGGTAGACCAGGTGGAAGCGAAGAGGCCGGAGCTGGTGCTCAGAATGTCTATAAAGCTGAGCAACATGACAGCACAATGGAGGAGGAACAAAGATTTTTTTAATATACTTCTATCCTGTGTCACAGTTTGAAATTGTCCTGGTTTATGTCCCTTTTGGCAAACTTACATAAAAGTGACCCTGTACTGTATTTTATGACCAGATGACTTTTTTCCCAGTGGCTAATTTGTATCAGACCCCCATCTTAAAGAGACACAGAAATGAGTAGGAAGTCCAAGCCGGTTTGTCTCAATGAGCTTTCATTGCATGCTTTCATTATTTTTGCTCGTTTTTGCCACTGATCATCCATAAATTGTTGGAAATGAGTGATTAAGGAAGTGCTGCTTAGTGTTAGTGGCACATGCACATTCTTGGTATGTTTTTTGTGGGTGAGAGGAAATCGTGTACTGCACAAACAAAAAGGAAAACTCCTGCTGGGAACCTTTCAAGGAAATTTAACTTGCGTAATGTTTTGATCTTGGTGTTTATTACAGAAAATAAGAGTAATATTTCACCAGCTATTGTTATGTGTCAGCTAGTCTCTCCATCTGCTTGCCTTTCCTTGATGGCTCTTCCCAAATTCTCAGTTTGTTTTAGTAAAAACACCACTTTAAAATGTAGCAGTTTATTCATATGCTGAAGGCAGGTGAGCTGGACCAGTGGTCAGAACATTTATTGTGTTGTGCTTGCTACTGTATAAAGATTTGGCCGTTGTGGCTGCAAAGCCTTGCCTGTGTTTGCAGCTGCAGCTTAACCCATGCACGTAAAACATGGGGTGTAGGTTCCTTACAAGATAGTGAAATGCAGGGGTTTCTGCTTTTAGAGGCAGATTTCTTCCTTTCATCTCTTTTAAAAATATGCTTTGTAAGTAAAATTACTTATCTGGGGAGAGGGTGAAAGTTGAAGCTTTGCAAAAATACTATTAACATTTTTGAAACTGCTTTTTTTGCGATGCTCGGTTGTTAGCTTGCTGAACAACCATAGTGCGTATGTCTTCCATCTCCTCAGTATTTGATTTGATCCACTTTATCAATGGCAGTGACTTTTCCTAGTCATTGCACTATGAAATAGGACTGAATTAAGCTTAAGTTTCTGACTTATTGTGTAGCAATGCATTGTATTTGCAAATTCCACGTGACTAAACACAGTAATAAATATAGTGAAAAGTGAACCTGCTGGTTTTTTATGTCTTGGTGGGTATGGAAATTCTAATTTCTGTATTTTTCCTTGTAGAAAATCTGTACTCCCAGCTTTGCTGTTTGTAACAGTAGAACTCTGGTACAACTATAGGTGTAGACCACTGTAAAAGTCATTTTACAGTGTGTGATGACAATGTAGGAAGTATGTTCAGAGTTAGCTTTGAAGTATTTACTTTTAGAAACTTTTTCACTTATCTGAAGCAGATTTCCATGGAAAGAAATTGTTCCTATATTGCAAAATACTGGTAAATAAGTGGCTTGGAAATCTTTTCCAATATGAAATGATCTCTAATTAAAATCAGTTTTTAACATTTGCCTTGATTTTTCTGTAGAGTGGATTTGGAGAGTTCAGGAATCTCGAGCCTTTTTTGTAAACAGCATTTGACTGCGCTTTATGCTTGCTTGTGCCTCTGACTGCAGTACCCACAGGCCACTGAGTGTATGGCTCACCAAATAGTCTTGAGGTGCCCTGTTAACAGTGGATGTTTATTTGGCATTTAAGCTCATATTTATTTGTCTATAAAATCATTCAGCATGAACTGAGACTTTAGTGCTCTGATCTCTATGAAATGTTTACTAGTATGTAACTGAATTATTGTACGTTATATTACAACCCATTTACTCATTCCATTAGTAATACCAGAGACAAAAGTTGTTTAATCAGGCACATCAAAGGCAGCTGTTTGGGTTTGTATTTTTGGCATAAAGTAACATGTTAAGTTCAGATACGAAGTCCAGTTTTTAAGCTGGAGTCCTTTAAAATGACACCGCCTAAAATTTATTAGAGTTTGTTGTTGTTTAGAAGCAGATCGTGATGATTCTGGAATTTTGATTTGGCAAGTAGCTTGGTCATGTTTTTTCCTTCTCCCTATTAAAATAAAAGTATTCTCAGCTGACCGTTGTACAAACCTATAACATAATCTGTAGGATGTAAGGTGCAGAGTTAAGGACTGTATTTAACTGTAAATCTTGCATTGAGAGTGGTGCCTATCTGGAACCTTTGTGTGCTTGCTGCTTCCACCGAAGTCTCAGAAGCAGTGTGTACATGGCTAAATGTAGAACATGTTTGTAATTTGTAATGTAGAGGATAGCCCCATCCAATACTAAGTGTGAGAAGAGCTTATGAAATGGCTGGAAAGGGAAGATGAGAAGGTTTAGTGTAACTTGTTAGCATGTAACATTGACAGGTGTTACACTAAACTCTGAAAACATGTTAAAATTACAGCTTTACATGACCAAGTCCTTCATTTGCACTTCTGCAGAGGAAAGAAAAATATTCGTATCTTACAGGTGTTTATACGTTAGCAAATTAGAGTTTGGTGTTTGGTTGACCTGCTTTTGTGAATCTGTGACTGGAATCTGTAACTCTACTGTAGATTAGTGTGAAATGAAAATACCTTTGTAAAAGTAATGTCTGTTTGCAGTGGTGTCTGTTTCCTGTCCTTTCACAATGACTGTAAGAGCATGAAAATTACTACAGGTAAGTCAAAAGAGGTTGGGAATCCTGGTTGTTGTGTTATTATTTTTCTGTATTTCAAAACCTTGACTTCAACACACATAATTTTTTTTTGGCCTAAATGTCTGTGTTTAGACATTTAGGATCAAAGGCTGTGCAGGACAGGTAAATAATATCCATGTATTTTTCAACTTGAGGCCACACCATGTTTCACTGAGAGTGAGATACAAAGAAGTTCAAGAATCAGTAGCCAGGAGAGAGAAACTTGTAAGATGAGGAATAATGGCTTAATGTGAATTTGGTTTTGCAGATATATAAAATATTTTATCAGTTTTTTTAAGGCTTCTTGCTTAAGTCAGTCGGGGACATTATATGCAAAAATCTGTCTTTTTTATATTAACGTAAGGAAATCTGTAGTTTGTTGAATATAAGTAACAGTTCTGTATCTGGGGACAGCTGAGGGGGAAATAAGGGAATGTTGGTTGTTGCACACATTGGATCAAGATGTGATGAGATGTGATCTGTGCTCCGTTTCATTGAGGTAGTTAAATGTCAGTTAGTTGCTTCCATAAATTAGATGGTACTTCGTTTAAAGAGGCCTCAGTGTAAGGTACAAAAAAATAGGCTACCAGGAGATAAGCTGATGGTAAAGTTTATTTGGTACAGCTTTTCTGCACTGGCTGCCTCCCTGCCACTTAATCTGAGCAGGGGTTCAGCTTTTCTGCAGCAGTGTATGGAATTGAGGTTGTAATTACTTTTTGTGACCAATTCTATAATGTAGATAAGAAAATCAAAATGTGTCAGTTTAGTTTGTGTTCTTGCAGCATTTTAATGTATTTGTGCTATGGAGGTTTGTAGGGTAACAAGGTGAGCCAAGTGTTGTTAGTAGTATTGGGGTAAAAATGCTGCACGAAGAAAATGGTGTTATTTTGAAATGTGGATTTCTGACTGTGACTTCTCTAGCATGCTGTGAGAAACTGCATTAGGTGACACATTATGAGTAGGTAGAGGCATCTGTAAAACTACTCAGTTTTGGAAGCTAGCACTGGAGCATTAGTTATTCCACCTCACCCCAGCCAGGAATGGGCTGCATTGCTGAACTTTTGTGCTTTCCCCACGCCTACGTCGCCCTGACCTTGCACATTTGTGCTGTATGTAGCATGCCTATGCTTTGTAGAATTTCCACACTTTCTGCTAAGAGCCTTAACACGTAGCTGGAACCCTGCAAATGGAATAAGATGAGAATATTTTCCTCTGCTGCTCTCTTAGTGGATAAATTGAGTTGGTTGTTTTTTTTTTTGCTGTTAAAGTTTTTATTTGGTTTTGGGATAACTTACAGAGTTCTGCATGAGCGAAAATAAACATGTTAAATACTTCTACTGCTTGAAAAGTGTACAGATGGTACAGCTACCAATGCAAAGCTTGAATCTCTTGGTTTATCATTGATGTAAACTGAAGCACTGACTTCTAAAATATTTTTTCTTCCTAAGACACTTATTTTTAGGCAGAAATAAGCAGCTTTTAAATTTTGTTTGGATGGAGCATTCTTAATGCTCTCTGTAGACCCTTCTGTTTGTGGTAGATGATAGCTGTGTATCTAAAAACCCAGAGATGTATTTATTTTTTTCTTTTTTTCTTTTAATTGTGAGTTTATAATAAAATTCGTGTAACAATTTAATTTAAAACTGAAATATTTCATGGAAAAATTTGCTATCCTTTGGGAAGGAAGTATTCACACATGCAAGATCCCTGAAATAGCTGTGATTCAGACCCCTTTCTTTGTCAATGAAAACAGGCAGATGCCTCTAAGAATTTGGCATTTGAAGTTAGAGGCTTCAAGAGGCAATGTGAGCATCTTCCCATTTCAGTGCATTTGGATTTATTTCATTAAATGGTCGGAAACATTAAATTGATTTGCTGTTAGTTTTATTTAGAGGATGTGATTTTTAAAAATGGCTTACTTATGCATGAGGAATATCTTACTAAGATTTGAATATTTAAATATTTCCACATTAGTCAGTGTCTTCATTTGAGTCTCCATTGACATCAAGTAGTGCCCGTTCAGAACAAGCAGAAGTTTGTCTCTATTTTAAGTCTATTTATGCGCTTTTGTTACTTTATTATGGAATTGAAAAATACTTTACAGATTTACTATAATTGTAATTTTAACTCACAGAGAAGAAAATTTCCATAGAATTTTATATTGATAGTGGAAAGGTTTAGTATAATTGTCTTAATCATAGAAAGGCAATTAACATTTTTCTAATGTGTTTTCATTTATTAAGTGAAACTTTACTAGGCAGACACCACTTTTCATTCCTTCTCTGAAAGCAGTGGGTTTTTGATACTGATAACCATGTGGTATTTAGATCTGTAGTCTACATTCCTTATTTAGTATTACTAGAATTACTTCATATTATGGGTTGCTCTGTATTAAGAATCACTTATTCTGAACTAACAAGGAAGGAGTTACACATGTGTAGTGAGAATTTGTGAGGCAGACAACAACTTTATTTACAGGGGAGGAGGGAGAACCAAAGACTTTCTCCCATCCCTGTCCATTTTTTTTTTTTTGGTAGCTTTTTCAAGAGTTTCCCAGCTTATTAATAGGAACTTCCAGCATTCTGGTGCTTTGACTAATTCCTAGCAGTGTGCTTTCTTCTTGGGCTTATTCACCGTACCAGGGCATTAGTAATAGACATGACTTCAGGGGATTTACTTATGTTTTCTTTACTTATTTTAGAACTTTAAAAGTGACTTGTGTGCTTGTACATGTCATTTGCTTTTGGTAACTGTCTTCAGGGTTTCTTTATGCCAGAAACACAATCACAAATTCCAAGTCTTTCTTTATACTTTGCGTTACTTATCTTAATGTTCTGCCAAGCTACAAAGAAGTTGGAAAACATCTATTTATCTTCATATCAGGCCAGTCTAGCAGGAAAGATTCTTTTTGATCCAAAAGTAAATGATTAGAGGGAGACTCATAGTGTCAGAAATCCCACAGCTCCCATGTTGTTGTTGCAGGTGGCTTTGGAAAGTCTGGGAAATTTGGTAGGTGGAGGGAGTGGAGCATCTGAAAGCTAATTAGTGAGGGCTGGGCTAGTGAATGGAACAACAGAGCAAACTTGTGGGGGAAAGGGGTAACACTGGGACAGTTACCATTTTACTGTGATGATCCTTTCATTTCTCATTTCCCTTCTCCCCAGAATATTTGGGCTGTATGTCGACAGATCTGCATCCATCCCTTTCAGGGTGAGCTGAAGCAGAGTAGTCCTGTGCCTCTGACAGCTGTAGGCTGTAATTATCTTATTCCAGTTAGCGTGTGCTTGCATTTTGTCTGCTGTTCTGTCTGGCTTTTCCTCATTTTAAGAAATGGTTATGTATTCTGTGTACTGGTATGTATTCTGATACAAAATTTGTAAGGAATAATAGTTCTAATTTACTATTTCTATGTTAAATCTACAAGAATGGTGCCTGATGTGGAAGAGCCATGGGTATGCGCTTTGCTTGAGTAATCTGAATCCGTGTATTTGTAACAGTGCCTTAAATGATAGGCAATAAATGAATCCCACGTTACCATTCTCACTGGAGTCCATCTTGGAATGGATAATTAAATAGATCCTAGGGAAAAAAGTGAGAAACGTAAAACTTTTATCCTGGTTGTGAGGACTCAAGTCTGCAAGGGTCCGTGTTGGTTCTTAGGTTATTTCACTGAGTTAGTCGTGTGCCGTGGTGTCAACAGGAACGTTTGATGGGTATGGACCCCAAAGTGTGCTATAACATTGTGATTTGGATGCCCCTCTGGGACACTGAAGAAGGGAGCGTAAGTTTTCTTTGGCAGAGGAGTTGCTCCAGTGAGTGTACTGCATCCTGAATAGATGGCCTCCTCACCAGGCTGTTAAGTAAAGACATCTTTTTCTTGAGCTCTAGTTGAGGGATTTTGGTCCTTCACTTCCAACTTGGCAGGCATAACTAATGCTTATCATTACATGTCTTTAGCCAGTACCCAAAGAAATAATTTTGTTTTTTTTTCAACAAAACTTTCATTTTGTTTTTCTCTGTCCAGTTCTTTGCTTCTCTTTGAATTTTCTGGATTTTGTTACTTATCCTATGTAGCTGTTAATTTTGATACAGTTCAATATTTTGGCTGCCTACTCTCGCTCCATTGACAGCATAGTAACAACTGTGAAACCATTTGAGAAAAGATACTAACAGAAAAATCAGCTGAAAGTTGCTGGGAATGTTTTATGGCTGAATTTTTAATGTTTGTATTGTGTGGAAAATAAACTTTAAAATATACTTGTGATGAAAAGTGCTCAGTTTAATCTTAAAACCCCTACAGGCTGGGAAGATTCTGTGAGGGAAGAGGTGATGTGGGAGAAGACAGTCAGTGCTGGTTACAGTCCAAAGTGTTTGGTTCTTGTATAGGCAAGGAAATGTTGGTTGTTTTTTTCTTTTTTTCTACTTGAATCTGATGCCTGAATATATTACTTCTTGATTAGAATTTTCTAAGCTTGCTCCATGAGGGTTCTGAGTCATTAGCAGCTACATTTTTAGAATGAACTGAGTTTTCCTAAAACTACAGCATCTGTTTTTGACTTAGTAATTCGTGTAGTCTCATAAGGTAATGGCCCCTTGACTAAATGTAAGTGTGCTAAATGTAGTATGTGTTTAATGTTGCCTGATGCAAAATGGTTCTCCTTTACTTATTAAAAGCTTGTTTGTGGACTCCCTTGAATAGGTCGCAGCAAAGATTGCTCCAAGTCTGGTGTCAAACCATAGAAATGGGTGAAATGCTTGACACTCATCTCTTCACTAGTGCTCACAAATTGAGAAAGAGGGGGTGTCACATACTAAAAATGTAATTGGGGTTAATATATAACATCCCCAACCTCATACCCAGTGTAATTCTCCCTTTTTAGTGCCTCCACTTCTCCTGCAGATGTTATCATGTGTGTTTGTTGCCATCAGCCCCTCACTGAACAAATCTTGAGGTTACTAAGACTCCTTTCTGTCACGTGAAAACAATGGGCGTCATGTGTACTTTAAATGTGCCATGACTGCAGAAATGTTTCCCAGGCTTTCCCCATGGGTCAGGGCATGGTGTAAAAAGTGGTGTTTACCTACCTTGCTAAAGGTCAAGATGTCCAAGCAGAACTGTGTTCAAATATTCAGCACCATAGAAACTTAGCACTCTCTGGTTCTTGTGTGTAACATGTAATTTTTATTTCATTGATAATAGGGTGTTTTATTTTTTTCTGCACAATTTGCAATCAAATTAAAATGTCGAATTAACAAAAGCCGTTCCATGTCCCACATTGGCAATGTAGCTCCAAAAATGTTCATTTTATTGGAGCTAATAATATGTTCATCAGAATCTCTCTAGCCCAGGTAATGTTCCACCAAATAAATGCTTTTTCTTAAGGTAAGGATGGGGCTGTAGTTATTTGACTTTACCAGGAATTTTGCCTCTTGCAAAAAGAGACAATAACATATTGAAAGGTTTTCTAATTATTCATCAGCATTAAAAAAAAGAACTCTTGGTAAATATCTCTACATATATGTTAAAATCCATATAGCATTAGACATTAAAAACTATGCTTAAATTTCTGAAGAATAATATTTGTGTTTCTGATCACAATTGGCAGAGCAAAAAATTGGTAACAAATGGCTCTATTGCTTTCATTTATTCGATAATTCTTTCCCAAAAAATAACAACTTACGAGTTTCTGGCCCAGGATTATGCCACTGCTCGGAAGATAACATTATCTTCCACAGTGTCTTTCCTGGAATATGGTGCATGTCTTCCCTTAGCATTGCTAGAATGGCAGTTGTCAGAGATTTCCTTTTAAACTTTCCAGAGTTTACATGTGGCTCTTAATGGAGAGAGGAGCAGGCAGGAGGCTTCTTGCCTATGCACTGTCCTTGTGAGTCAGGAGAGATCCCTGTGCCAACTGCTGGTTATATGAGAGGCCTGAAACTTGGTGAACAACCAGTGTGCAGAGCAAGGTCTTCACTTGTTACTGGTGCCAGATTAATGGCAAAGCATTTTGTATTGTTACATTTGTCTAATTCAAAGTAGTTACAGAATTTTAAATGGGGAAAAAAACCCCAACACTTTTGTCCGCATTATCAAGAAATTTTCCTTATTGAAAAGCTATAAGAAGCTATCACCACATGTTATCTTCCAAACTTAAACCAGTCTCTAGGTGTCATGTGTGAACACACATAGCAGGAAAAGTCTTAATGTGTTGTAAGTGGCATAAGAGTCTTCCCTCAACACAAATGTATTGCAGAGGAGAGGTGGTTTCCTTGGTAATTATGCTTTCTGAGTTGCTTGTATGACATCTGTTATCCCTTCAGGACTGTTGTTACCATTTGTACTTCGTTGGGTTTTTTAGATGAAGAATTCCCCTTTCTGGCCATGTGCTGTTTTTTAATACCTTTTGGCTATTTGTCATCCAGGATGACTTATCTGTGTTAATCATAATGGAAAAGAAACATGGTAAGATTTTGATGATGCCTTCCAGAGTAGCAATTAAAAATTTGTCAGAACACTTCTAAAATAATTAAAACCTTTCCTGCTAAAATTAGGCTTTTCTGGAAACCTGAACCCTTAGGCCTGGTGCTCCAGGCAGCATAAGTAGCTCAGGATTAAGCTATAAAGACTTCTGAATGTCTTGACAATTGAATTTTAAAGAATTAGAAGTCTGAGAGTCAGATATCTCTAAGGCTGTACAAACCACAAGATCCTTAGAAAGTGTTTGTAGGACAGCTTTTATTTGTAGGCAGGCCTTGAGAGCTTCAAATGCTCTTTTTTTTTTCACTCCCCCCCCATTAGTGCACAGAGAAGATGACAGATATTACTGGGCTTCTGGCAAGTTGCAGTCTGCTGGGATTGATGTGTTAAATATCTTTCCTTTAATAAAATACTTCAGTTGGTTAAGTGCTCATGTTAAAGAACTAGGCGGATTTTGAAAATATGCTGTGAGTGAAAGTGTAGGTGAGCTGTGGACTCGTAAGCTGTGAAACTTTTGAAGTTTAAAGAAAAACACATGAAGGTGGGGGTTTGAGGGTATAATCTGTCAGTCCTTTTCCCCAATTTTCTTGATAAGCTGTTAAATTACAGTTTCTATTGGATTATAGTAATTTGCTTCCAGAAGTTTTTGTTTATCGTATTTTTTTTTAATCTCTCACAAGAGACTCCTTTAATGTGTTAGTCAGCCTGTAAGATGTCAAGATTTCTGCTCTGGGACAGTAGGGAACCACACAGGGCACTGACTTTCAGGAGTGGCTTTTGCTTTACGGATAATCTGAAACTCAACTGGAAGAATTTGAAAGGTGTTGGGTATGTTTTGTTTTCCTGTTCAGCAGTTACCAAAGATGTTGTTATGGGCTTGTAGTGCAATGACAGTTGATGCTTTATTCTAGATACCTTAATGGAAAAAGACTTTATAAAAAGTGGAGAGCTACTAAAACCAAAATCACTGTTGAGAAAGTGAAGTGCCACCTTCTTTCAAACTGGAGGGTGTTCATGCTTCCTAAACCGTGATCCCGAGTCCATTTTGGGAACACATCCCTCTCATTTATTGACCTGCAGAGAAGTTTATGTATGAATTGAAGACCAAAGATCAGACTCTTTTAACACTTCTGCCTTTCTTTTTAGCTTGCATTAGTTCTGTCCTGTTGCTCTTTGTGTTCCAGTTCATCTCTTTCTCCTTCTCAGTGTTTACAGCCCTCCCTCTTCTCTGCATGTCTCTGGAGATTGGGAACAACCCCAGTGTCTGCGAAAGTGAGTGCGCTTTCTGAGCCACTTCTCTACAATAAAAAAATCTGTTCATGTAATTTTTTTTTTTCTGATATCTTCAGGGAGTGTTTGAAGAACCAAACATGCTTTATATTGCTTCATCTGTTTCCATTGATGAAAATATGTCCTCTTTTACAGATTCAAATTTTCTGATCTTTGAGTGGCAAATTAGTCTTTCTAATTGTAGGCTTTGGTCTAGACAAGTTGTTGTTTTTTTTTTTCTTTAAGGAATATATTTTTCCAGGTCTTCCTACTTCCCTTATTTCTTTCCCACCCCTTTCTCCTCATGCAGAGAAATGTAACCTGAAGTCATAGCAATATTCTTAGTATATAGCAGTGAGTGTATGAAAGCCCACCACCTTAACATGCATTTCAATTGTCCACTTAATTTTATGTCAAGCTTAATTACATTTTGTGTATTTTTGGACTTTTCTTTTCTTTTTTTTTTTTTTTTCACTCCTCCAACTTAATCAGGATCCCAGCATTATTTGGCCAATGAAAAGTAGAGGATTTGGCTGCCTTAAGATAGAAGTACTCCAGGGGGCAGCTTGTCTTACTGAAAATGAAGCCAGAGGTTGTCCAGAGAGGTTTTGGAGTCTCCAAGCTTGGAGATACTTGAAAGATTCCTGGGCAACCAGCTCTAGGTGTCCCTGCTTGAGCAGGGGGTGGTCCAGGTGACCTCTGGAGGTCCTTGCCAACCTCAATTATTCCATGATTCTCCAGAGGTTTCCTCCGTGTGCATGGGGGGGGGGAAATTCTGTACCTTTCATTCCTTTCAAGTAGCTGCTATTTGGCAGGTACTCTAATGTATGTGAGTAGGAACTAATGCGTGTGTAACATTAATGTTTTCATAGGGCACAGTCTTACAGGTGCCTGATTGAGTATTTACCTATGTGCTTTAAGTGTCTTAATTTCTTTTTTATCCTGGACCGTTACCAAGTATTAGTGTCTATGACAGAATATTCCTACCTAGTCACTTCACCAAAGTTCTTAAAAATATTATTATTTCACTATATTTTTACAGGTGCCTATCCTAGTGTGCGTGAATCCTAGTGTGTGTGTGCTGTGCAATATAAAGATTGTTCTGCCCTCAGCAGGAAGGAGAGAGTTGTCAGTGGTAACCTTACTGTTCTGCAGAGGAGTGGTGGAGGAGAGGAACTGGTGTGCTACGAGAGATCCGTGCTCATGGTTAGGGTGCCTGGGCTCCTCATTCGTGTTTGGATGCAGTGATTATGCAGAGAGAATAATTTTCAGGATAAATGCTGTATGAAGATTACTCTTAAGTAATCTCCTGGTTAAGCAGTGAGGGAAGATGTGCTAAAAATAGAAAAAATAATAAAGTAAACCAAATTTTGTGCTTTTAAGTATCAAGTAGTCTTTGCAATGAAATATCTGGCAAACAAAGAAAAATAAAAGTGTGAAGCAAGTTGGGCTTGCTTGTGGGGATGTATACTGGCAAACAAAGAAATATAAAAGTAAAATTGTTATTTGAATATCAGTCTGATGGTTCCTTAATGGCCTGGATGCCTGAAGAAAGCGTCCCAATCACTCTACTGCTCAAAATTAGTTAAATCAGTGATGAAAACACCAGTGAAAAGTAAATCCGATTTTGTGTACTGTTTGGTGTTTATGTATTTGCGGATGTAGCCGTGAGCTGTGGGAGCGTTGTTCCGCTCTCAGGCTCGAGCAGAAGCCGCGGTCTGTGTGAGACCTTGCGCGGTGCGAGCTGTGTGCGCTCGGCGGGGCCGGGGCTGCGCTGCGCGGAGCGCGGAGCGGAGCGGAGCCGGGAGCAGCAGTTCCGCGGCCGAGCGCTGGAGGGCTCCGCAGACTGGCGGCTGCCGAGGGATTTGAAGGGAATTGCTGCATTGTACCTGCGCGGGGTTTAATGCTTGCCGGGCCATTTGGCTATTTGCCATAATTGGCTTTCCATTCCCTTGATTGGAATCATAGATAAAAATTTGCTAATCCACTTTCTTTGCTGAAAGTATTAGAAAAGTAATCCATCTTTTAAAAATGCTCGAACAAAATCATGTGGTATAAAGAGTACTTTATGGAATAATGAGATTAATGAGAACTGTAAGGCATATGCAATTTAAAACGTTTCTCTACGGGTTTAAGGGGAAAAATGTAATCTGGGCACTATAAAGCCGTAAGTACTTCCTTTTTTTATGCACTACCTTTTAAATGTGCATTACATGTTATGCTTTTGTCTACATGATAGAATGTGAGTATATATTTAGGAAGAAGGATCTGCTATTTATTTGTAATTTTAAAAACGTTTGAAAATACCTGATTCAAACTTCTTTGCTGTGTTTTTTCCTCCTGCTCCCCTCTTCTGCCCACAGGGCATCAGAGCACGCATTTTGGAAACCCTTGTAATGCTCATTCTTCTTGCACTGCTTATCCTTGGAATCGTATGGGTGGCTTCAGCACTCATAGACAATGATGCTGCCAGTATGGAGTCTTTATACGGTATGGAATGCAAAAGAACCTTCACACCAGTGTCATTGTAATTACAGAAATGCAGGTTTCCAGTTAAATGTATTTCTAGTACATGCTATGTGAGTATTGCGCAGGTTGTGAAGAAGGTGTATTAATTCAGTCAGCACCATTTTTTATGTTAAATTCTGTGGCATAAGTAGCCTTTTTGTAATAAGCTAAAGCTGTGCTCAATGTTTCCTTTACAGACCTCTGGGAATTCTACCTCCCGTATTTATATTCCTGTATATCACTGATGGGATGCTTGTTACTTCTGTGTAAGTATTCTCCTCATTATTCCAAAAGATGAATGTTTTTATGGTGGTTTTTTTTTGAGTATTGTGTTTAATTTTTATTTATGGTTAAAGGAAACTTTTTGATTGTGAAAGTTGAGTGGGATTTTTTTTCTCATTAAGTTTAAATTTAGATGTGAATTTGTTAGGTTTGGGTTCTGAAGTTTAAATAAGTGGTACCTTACATTTTCAAATTTTGAGAAACTTTACACCTCATCCAAAACAATTTTGACTTCTAACTTGTTGAAGCAGGTAGTTGAAAAATAGGGACTCCATTCTGCAAAGAGAAGCACAATTTTTAAATAAAATGTCTGCAGGAGGCCCGTAGTATGGTGAGAAAATGATTTTGGAACATTTTGTCCTGTATTCAGTAAACTACCATTCTTCCTTTTGTAATTGAAAATGCTGCTGTATAGGCAGTTGGAAGACAGTGCAGTCAGCTTTCATAACCACACAGCCGGTCTCTGGCCAGTCTGCAGGTCAGTTACACAATTGCATTTGAAACAAATGCAGTGAGAACCCAACCTTACACCGGCTGGTCCTGACCAGAGTTCAGTCATCCATGTTTAGGGGAATAAGAAACATGATAGAAGGCTCCAAATCCCACTTTTAATCTCAGCCCCCTCCTTGAATAATTTCTAGAAAATTGCTGAGAGGGATGTCTCCCTATCTAGACTATTATGGTTTCATCTCTTCTCCAAGCTTGACAGGTTCAAAGCTTGCATGGGGCTGTCACCGTGGAGAAAGGGTGGGGAATGATAATTTTTAATGTCCTTTAAACAGATCTGTCCATGAAAGAGACCTTGGTGAGTCTCGTTAGGTTCTCTGTATGTGCAGGTTCTCAAATCCACATTGGAGGATGGTGGGAGAATTAAACAATGTGGTTCTCAAAGTCTCGTGCAGGCTGTTCCAGAGTGGGATTCACAGAGGTGCTGAACACTGTAATGGCAAATTTGTTTACAAAACTTCAAATCTGCCCTGCAGTTTGCTTCAGCTTAGCTGAGAATGCAGCCTCTGTTCTGGGGCTGTTGTAAACCAGTTCACTGAAATTATTGCGATTAAAAATTATTGTGATTTATTGGAAATGTGTAACTTAAACAAGCAAATCATTGAGGTGAAGGCCCTCCAAGCTGTTAGATGTGTGTAGCTGAAAGGGCAGTATACAGCAGTGGGGCAGCTGCTGGGGTAAAGCTTCTTTAGATCTTCAGCTGGTTTAACTGCTGAAGGAGTGTTTGAGTAAAGCCTATTGCAGTGGTGATTTGGAGCATCACTTCCTTTCTCTTTCCTCCTTTTCCTGGAGGATTCTTCTGCAGTAAAGGCAGACTAGCTTAAGTTAGATTTTTGAATACTCCTGTATTTTTCCTGTAACACATAGAAACTACAGTGAAATACTAGTTAGTAAAAATAAATGCAGTCCTCACGATAAAATCTTGTCTCCTTTTTTTTGGCAATAATGTTTTATTATAATGGAAACTATAAATGTACGTGCTCATCCATATTGTTATAAATTCCTTTGTCTCCTATACATTTCAGTATTTGAAGGCTGTTTTCCCTAAACTGTTGTTTTCTACTAATAATTTTCTGTTATCATGGTTGAGCCTTTTTCCCAAGAAGCATACGTGCACCATTCCTGTAAACCATCACAGGCTAGGATCAGAAAGGGCCTGTTGTTATTTCATAGAAGATAACCTAAAGTCTGGTAGCTGAGCCTACTATCAGTGGAAGTTGAAGGATAACTTTCAGAGCAAAGCAGCTGCAGGATCTCTTGGCCTTGCAGCTACACCTGTGCTAAAAGGTGGAACATGCCTGAGATGTTCTCCAGTGCTGTGGCCAGCTGGTGTCATTCCACCCAGGATATTGCAGTTGGCAGGTGTCTGTGCACTTTGTCTCATGATGTCGTCCCTGGGCTGCCTGAACTCCAGAACTGCTCTGAGAATCTTGTGGGAAAGTGTTAACTGGCCCAGGGCAAATCATGCCAGGAATAGTTCTAACAATTTACTCGTGTAGGCAATCCAATCTTAAAGCTCAGGAATGCATCCTGGCACTGCTGAATTTACTAGTGAAGACATAGCCTCTGGTGCCACATCTTTGAATAAATAATTAATTAGTTGAGCAAGTTTAAGATCTCTGATTATATGGTGTTCCTTGTTGACAAAAAAAAAAATCACAGTTAAGCTCTTGGAGGGGAGAGATGCTTGTCTAGTTCAAAATTCGTGTGATTGCAATGTGCTTAAAAGTTCATATTGGAGCTTTAGGCTCTTGCAGTTCTTTTCAAAACCAAAAAATGGTTATATGTGGAATAGCACACTAACCATCCAAATAAAAAAACTGGTCTTTGATTTACAAATGATTGTCTTGCATGCTCTTCCTTCCCCTGCAGTGTGCACGCCAGTGGGGCTCTCACGGATGTTTACAGTAATGGGTCAGTTGCTGGTGAAGCCAACAGTAAGTGCTGCACAATTCTGTCCTCCTGTGCTCCCTGTGAGAAGGTAGAATGGTATTTGGGTACTTTCTTCTAGAATGCTTACACTTACAGAACTCTTCATCAGAGTTTCTGTAACCGTTATTTATATACTCATTTCACATTTTTCATACAGCACAAAAGCATGGTTTTTTCCAAAGTTTTTCTTATAATAATACAGGCTTCCTCTGATTTTTCAGGTTTTGTCAATGCTAGTAGCATAGTATTATTTATTGCCTGTATTTCCTGCTGTGTTTTACCAGTGCCTGAAAAGTGTGGGCATATTCTGAGTTCAGGAGCAAAAAATACAAGAGCAAACAAATTCTGCCTAACAAGAAGGGTACCTGGGGGTACACACAGATGGGTGAAATGTGGGTAGTTGCCATCTTTAAGAGCTGTCATACACAGATGCTCTTTGGTTCATGTTCTGAATGCTGTGAGGGAAGGGAGAAGTTTGTAACATGTACGAGTGCTCTAGTGACTAAGGTGTCACATGTCCTAGTTCGTATTTACTAAAATTTGGGTGCACTTAGATCTTGCATTGCTTTTCATTAGTCAGTTCAACCCTGGAAATACAAAGAAAATACCTGCTATTTTTATCTGTAAGCTTTAGTCTCAAAGCACCTGGTAGCTGAGATAGACTTCATTTCTTTGGTTTTAGCTTCCAATAGCAGTTTATATTTGCATGAAATACTGGCTTTTGTGAAAAGTTGCTTTTTAATATAAGTTTTCAAAATCTTTAGTTATTTTTGTTTAAATTGAGTGTGAAGGTTGATACCATTTGTATGTAGGTCAGACCTACTGTTCTGATTGAAACTGGACATAAAAGCCTTAACTTGAAATAAAAACTCAACAGTAACTTTGCTTACAGTAAAGATACAACTGTATAACAGAATGGAATAATCTTCTGTGAAGTTCTTATTTCTGTCAGTATCATGAAGTTGTAGACTCTATATTTAAAGTACAGGTTAATGGAGCAAAGTGAACCTGGTTATGTAAGTGCAGTCAGGAGTACAAGTCTCTGATACTGAGTTCATGTTTCTGTTTCCAAATACAGATCCTGGAAGACCTAGATGAGCAGATGTATATCATCACTTTAGAGGAAGAAGCAATTCAGAGGAAGCTTAATGGTATGTATGCTATACCTGTGATGGTACTGCTTCACATACAGTATTTAGAGTAGAGTGGGTCTGTTCAGGAGTATTGGTCTCACTGTTGTGCAGCCTCTTCTCTCAGAATAGAAAAGTTCAACATCTTAGCTGTAACAAATGTTGCAGGTGTAGATTTCCTCTCTGGGTTTTCCAAGATTGGCTCTTGCATGTGTGTGGTTTGCTTTGGTTTTGTTTTTCAGTTGTTCATCAGCTCTCTAATGTGGGAATGTTCTGAGCCTTAGAGAGCAATTGAGTAGTTGTCCAGACCCACCACCCTTACTGCAAAATAGATTGGATTGGTAAATGACTCTATTTCAGCCTTGTTTGAAGGAAAATAAACTTATGTTAGCAAGAGGCTTGACTTCCTGCAATCTGAGTTTTGTTTTTAATTTGGAGGATTTTTTGTGTTTCAGTTGATTGTTATTTAAAATCTTAGGTAGTAATCCAGTAAAAATCAGAGCACTCCTTTATATTCTAGGAGTTATTTGGTGAATTTAATAATTAAAAAATTATATTAATAAGTAACGAAAATTAATAATTAAAATGTTTTTAGACTTACTGTATTTAATCTTAAAATTTTGAATTTCTTGATAAGGTTTTTCTGTTATGAAGTATTTAAAAAACAGTATGCAGCTTTGGCTAAGAATAGAAAGGGGTGTTGCAACATGGCAGGCACCAATTATGGAGAATGTATTGGTTCTATAAACATGGAAATCATGTTGTACAAATCTTCTGACTTGCTTTTAACTGCATGGATAAGCCATCCATCCACAACTTATAAAACTACTGCAGTTTCGAAAACCAAGGAATATTCATGTCATGACATCCATTGTTGTGCTGTCTTACGACTTATTTTAGCCTTACTTTTTTTAATTTCCTGCTTTTTCTCTCCTACCTTTCAGTCTTTTGTCGTATATCTCAATCTTTCCTTCTCTGAGGTCTCATTAAGGCTTCTTTTGAAGTTGCTTGGTCAGGGAAAGTACCTTTGATAGCGGAGGTCATGGTGGTCATCTTTATTCCAGTGTTTAAAATTTGTGGAGGAGTAGTGACTTCTTTGTGCTGAAATCAGGTGTCATTTCAATTTGAAAGTGACATTCACCTTTTCAGTTTTGAAGGCTCAGGTATTTATAGTGACACGCGTATGTATGTGCATTCACACAGGCACACAAAAAGGTGCATGCAGTGAGTGTCTTTGAAGCTGTGATGGGGTAATGATAATCATTCTGTGTTTGATGTTAGCTGGGAACTGTAAAATATTTGTTACTGAATATTTTAAGTTGTCATGGTGATTCTGCTTGTGTACAACACAGAGAAATGACCCAATAGTTATTCAGGGATCTATTGGAAGTAGTGCATAGAGGGGTCTGCTATTCAGATGGGGAATGTTTACATTTGGGTGATGCTTGGCTGCTCTTTTTCTTGCAGAAATCGCTCAACAGTTGCTTATATTGCAGTTTAATATCACTTGTGGAGTGGATCTAGGCTGTTTGTAGGTGTCTACTAACTGGATATGGATTTAGGATGTCCATAGGCAGGGGGCTCCCCTAACACCAACCAAGAGACTGAATTCTCTTTCAGCACATGGCTTGGTATGAAAAGTGGAACTGCAGCCCACCCATATTCCATGAAGCACTCACCAGCGTGCTCTTGAGCAGTGAAAGACATGAGGCTTAAGTGTCCTGAGACAGGAGAGGAACTGAATTCCCTCTGTTTCCAATGCTGAGGGAATGGCATTGACACCCCCATCTAAAGGAATGTTTGAAAACCCCTAGTTTGGTGTACAGAGAAAGTTAGTGGACTTAAGCTGAAAAGTAAATGAAAATCTAAACTTGCATATAGCATGTAGCTGGGGCAAGATATGTGCAAGAAAATTATCTGCAGGATTTTTGTGAGTAGTTACTTAAGTAAATTTAAGCATGGTTCTCAGTATGGCAAGCATGGAAACCTGTATCTTCTTTTCCAGAAGTCATTCTAATACATACAGATTATGCCAGAAAAATAGACATCATTATTGCCGGAACTATGAAGGGTCATGCTTACCATGTTTATTGCATTTTAAAAAAATGTATATAAATGGGGGTGGTGCTAAATCGTGCTGTGATGTTAGAAGCTCTAATCTGTGTTTTAGCACACAGATTGTGTCTCTTTGTTGCTGTATCACAGCAGATATATTCAGCTACACACTTCTTCTGCCATGACTGTTGCGACTCTTCCACAGTGTTGGTGGTGGAAATCCATGTGCCTAAGTAACCCTGCTGGGCAGGTTTGCAGTAAAGTGTTCTGAAATGTGTATTTCATTTATGTGTATAACTAAAGAGTTCAATTTTTATTAAAATGAAGAGGACCAGAGCAGAGGCTTAAGTGATACTTGATGATTGTAAGGCTTTTCATATTTGAAAATAAATCTATCTGTGAAACTGTAGATCTTCTTTGTGGGAACTAATTTTCTTCCTCCTCAGGTGTCTGCAGTGTCTAACTGAAAATCGGAGGAGGAGGGAGGGGAAAGTTTGATTGTGTTATCTACCCTAGTATTTTTATCTATTGGAAGAGATACTGGGCTTTGGGAAAATGTTTGTTTCCAGTGTATTATGTTTCAGTACCCACATCACTCCTACAGTCGAAGAATAAAGCTGGGACTTTTTTATATTAAAAGAAAAAAGTTGCCTTCAGCTATTAGTTTTCCTGAATCCAAAGAGACGGGTGGGGTAGGATCAAAAATACTTACTTGATCAAAGTTATTGGCTCTGAAGGTATCCTTACCTATGTAAGAAAGATGAAAGGTGTTGTTTTTATTGCACACTAGTAACAGTGTAATTTTGAACTAATTGGTGGTGAACTGCCAATCACCTTGGGGGAATGCAAATAGATACTCTTACAATTTCCTTTGAGGTACTGAAATCTTATGTCGGGGCTGGAAGAAAAACAGAATAATACCGTTAAATTGACCTTAAATGAGCTGCTTTGTGGCTTTCTTGGAGAATCCCTTCTAACTTTTCATTGCTAGTCCAAACAAGTCTCGTCTACCAATTTGATTTATTGGCTAGACAGCGCTGACATTGAACTTTGTGCGTGTTTGAAATAAAGCTAATGTTAGAGAGCTTTTAAGAATTTAGCTGCATCCTTTTCAAATACTCTTTTGACTGATCTGAAACTTTGCCTCTCTCATAAAATATCCTTTTGTATAGCAACCTGTTGTTTGCAGCTATTTTTAAGGAGGAACTACGACAGCACTTAGGTATGATTCAGAGTTTCTACTGACCTCTGTCTTAGGGACCTAATGTGATGACGCTGATTTGTTGGATAGACTCCCATGAAATCAGTGTTTTGAGCCCTGGATTTTTATATTGAGGGAAGAAAAAAACATATATATATTGAACTGAGGTTTTCCTCAGAGACCCCTAAATCAGTTACAGAGAAGAAAATGTCAGATGCTGACTTGAGTTTTCCTCCTTGTTCAGCTGCTTCCATGAAAGTTCTTTTCCCACTGAACTCTATAGTTGTCCTTTTTCCCACCTCACAGTAATTAGTCATTCCATAAAACAGATGTTTTAGACTTTTTTGGGGAGGAATGCATCATCACAAAAGCTTATTTTTATAGGGATAATTATCTTGCATTTTTTTTTAAAAGACTTTCTGAAAACCTGTGTATTGCGATTAATTTTTAAAAAAACACAGAGAAATTAAACTGACATTCGTATTTCAGGCACTTCAAGTGATAGGATGTTATAATGGAGCAGTGTCTGTAGGTCTTACTGGATAGTCCTGAGATTAGAGATATTTATATATTTGAAGCCCTGTAAATATTACCCCATACTCATTATGTCACTGATATCCGAGATAAAGGTTTAGACATAGCCCAGAAGTTACATGTTATATGCAAAAACATGTGTGAAAGAAACATTCAGTTAATTTGATTAAATATTTAAAATTTTAAACAGTCAGATGTTTCATTGGTGATTTGACTGTATTGAACAAATCAGTATTTAATAGTCTGCAATAAAAAGAGTCACCTTTTTTCTTGTATTGAGATTGCTGGATGGATGAGGAGACAACAGAAAATAAGGAAATAATGAGGCTGGACTACAACGTAGTGTTGCTGTGCCAGCAGCCTAAGTGCTGTTTAGACTTTGTAGGCAAGTGATCAAGACATGAGATAAAAGCCTGGACAAGAATATTAATCTCATATAAATTTATTAGAGACTGTTTAAAAAAAGTATGTGGAGCATGGTGCTCTTACAGGTTAGCCCACAGCCAAAGGTGGGGCTGGGGGTAGGGAATGGCCGACCAGTGAAGGGTGTGAGTGTAAATCAGCAAAACTATAACAGAGAGGACTTTGGGTTTAAGACCTTGAACTGTCACTGCCACGGTGTGTTACTGCAGAGTGAAATTGGCCTGGAATAGACAGGGAAAATATGAGCCCTTAACTTATTTTCAAGTGGGATTGCCTCACTTTCATCCCTATTATTTCTGTACAAAGGTGAGTTCAGAGTGTTTCTAACTTACCCCAGGCAGAATATTTCCAGGTTGTGACTGCAGAGAGTGAAAGCTAAAGCAGAAATAATGGGATGGGAACTGAAATAGCAGATCTCTAGCCAGCATTGCAGAGCTGTGTCAGTGCCTGAACACTGTGCAGGGTTTGTAGAGGAGCTTGCATCAAGGAGGGAAACCCCAGTGTGCTTGTGCTGGGAAAGAGGAGTGGTTGGAAGAGAATGAAGGTTGAAGAGAAAAAGGATGGAGAGAGAAAATGGGCTGGGTTTCCTCAAGACTGCGCAGGGATAGGAAGAAAAGTTGATGAGCAACTTTTAGGCAGAAAATTAGTAGGAAGAAAGGAATTAATATGTTGTCAAGGCTAAGCTGGTGTAGAGGAGAAAGTATGAGGAGTTGCACAACAGTGACACGTGTATGTTGTCAACTGGAAAGCAAAGAGGAAGAGGATGGTCTCGTGGGTGGTTGTGGGAATATCTAGTTGTGGCACGGAGGGACTGACGAGCAGGGAAGCTGGTATGAGCAGAAGATCTGTCAGCAAGCAGGTCAGCAGTATGGAAACTGAACTTGCTGAGGAGAGGGAGGGAGGGAGGGGCAGAAGCTGAGTCTGGAGCTCTGGCCAGCTTGGAGGCAAAGGTCCACTTTGCCTTTGAGTTGCTAAATAATAATGGTCCTGGAGGGCATCCAGGGATTCTTTACATCTTGGTATGAGAATCATATAAACATACAAGAATGAGGTATTTGAGATATCCTGTCTGTCACACTGACTGGTCATTGGACTTGTGTGAAAGTCCAGCATCAGCAGACCAGGCTGGGATCACAGGAGATGACACTGAAACCTCTGTGCTGAACTCTTCTGGGTAGACTCTTCTGTTTTTGAAAAGTATTTGAAGAGTCTCAAAGAAACACCTGCAGTTTAAAGTCACAAGTGCTAATGTGATGCTTCCTAAATCCAAATTGTCACTGTGTGCCTTACAGTACTATAGTCAGTCCCATCCAAAAGAAAATCATGTCTTTTGTTTTAAAAGGTGTATCTTCCACAGTGGAATACCAGACGGTAGAGTTGGAACGTGAACTTGAAAAAGTGAAAAGCAAGAAAACAAATCTAGGTAATGAACTTTCCAGTGTTTCATGTAGATTGTAGTTTACTAAATTACCTTAAGGTGCTGTGTTTAGTTTGGAGCATTTGCTTGATTGATTCCAGTTTGTTCTTAACCAAATTTGTGCATTTGCAAATACATTACATGGAATCATTGCACCCCTCCATCAAAAAAATTTAGGTAGGGAGTCTGATTTGGATTTTTTTTAACATAATTTTAGAGGAATTGTAACACTTCTTTGCATGGAGCTTTTCATGTGAAATGTGCTTATGAATATTTGGGCTAATCTAGGACATTACTTTCCTTTTTGTGTTTGAATTATTTCTGTAAAATTCAAATTGTGTTTTCTTTTCTCTTCTTGCACATGCTAATGATGTCCAGTGAAGTTAGTTTTGTCTTTCTTACCTTGCAAGAGGAAAATACTATTTAAATATCTGAAATTCTGTTTTGTACATTTAGGTCATGCTAAAATACACATGTAAACAGTGTATTTTTAAATTCAGCAGATTTTAAACTTTGTGGAACTGATGTGTGCTAGGGGAAGAAAAACATTATGGTGAAACATGCCTTTAAGAAAAATCTGCTTGTCTGTCTCCCCAGCCTTTCTCTAGAGAGGTTTCATATTTTTGCCATTGCTTTGTACAGCTCTACAGGGTGGATGTTCTTATGAACTGGTTGATGTTTGTTCTAGATGAGGTTACTGTTGTTACTTATAACAAGCTTATAGATAGCTGAATGATTCTTACTTGCTTTATTCTAAGGTTATCTATGGTATTAAACTTCTGTTTTTTCTCTTCTGAACAGAACGGAGGAAGAAGGCTTCTGCTTGGGAAAGGAATTTAGTTTATCCAGCTGTCATGATATTGCTGCTGATTGAGACGGTAAGAGTTATGTTTTTTTTCCCCCAACAAAAAGTATGACGAGTTCTTCGGTCATTTGAGGCAATAGTTTTAAATTTTTTGAGTGATGAGTGAGTGTTTAAGCAACAATCTTGATATTCTTTTCTTAACCATTTTAAAAAAACTTGACATTATGGAGTCTGGTGAGGATAAATGTGTAGATTTTAAAAATGTGGAACACTTTTCAATAACAAAACTCTTTCTACTTTTTTTATAGTCCTTTTCAGTTCTCTTAGTCGCTCTCAACATTCTTTACCTGTTGGTTGATGAGACTGCAATGCCAAAGGGATCAGGGGTAAAGTAAACTTCTCTTGCAATTTTTATAACTTTAGTAAAGCTTTGGGGGCCTTGCAGAAGTGCAAGTGAGAGCTTTTGCTTTAATAACATGGAAACTAATGAGCCTTGACCTTGACTTTGCTTCTAGGTTTCATTCCTGTGTCCACACAAACATTTATTACGTGTCATGTTGTAGTGAGTTCTTACTAAAACAGTGCAGAAGCTTTATGTAGATACAGTGATGCAGTAAAGCAGATCAGTGATCTGGAGTTTGCAGTTCTGTCTTTGCAATACATTTCATTGCACTTTGATAGCTGCTGATGCTGTTGCATGGGGTGGGGGGCTTGGAGAGTAGGACATCAGAACGCCCCTGAAACACTGAATTGAGAAAGACTGTGTTTCATGTAAGATGTTACATGTTTTGTTCTTGGTAGAAGTTAACTTTATGAGCCATTGCATGTATCTTATTTAATTATGCTAAGTATCTTTTTCCTTGTAGGGGCCTGGAATAGGAAATGCCTCCTTATCCACCTTTGGCTTTGTGGGAGCAGCTCTTGAAATCATTTTGATTTTGTATCCTTTCTGTAAGAATTCTGTCTGTTAACAAGTATTCTGTCTAGTTTTCTGGGACACTGGTAATACTCTAAGACACTTGCCTGGAGAGAAGAAAGAGATAGGTCAGTCCTTCTCAAACACTTGAAGTGTTTTTGTTTCTTTTTTCTTTAGTTCTTAAGACTTTTAGGAGACTGCTGAGAACTTGAGCGAAACTTGCATTCCTTGGAGGTTCCTTTTTCCTTCATTCTCACAGCTATCTTATGGTATCTTCTGTCGTCGGCTTCTACAGTCTTCGTTTTTTTGAGAATTTCACTCCCAGGAAGGATGACACAACTATGACAAAGGTAAGATGCAGTCTGGGATGGGGATGGCCCCCTCCTGTCTTTCTTGCCACCCAAGACAAGCTGACTCTCTTAGTAATTGCCCTGAATGGCTCATTTGCAGTGATCAGTATTTGTTTGTAAGCTACGTAAACACAAACTGGAACATTTTCAAAATGCTGAATGAGTGGGAAAAAGGATGTGCTCTGTTTAGTTTGGATGGCATCCATTCACTTGCAAAAAGCCAGGAATGGCAGAGCTTGTTAACTGGCTATAGAAAAGCAAGTGAAAGAACTTTCTTCAAAGGAAACTTATTGCTAATGAGTAACTTTGATTGTGTTAACTGTACTTCAGGGAGCTTGTTTGAGATCTGAACGACGTGGTTGCTAGAAGTAATACAGACAAAGTAATTCAAATTTGAATAATGAAACTAAGACTGAGGAGGGCTATTCAGCAACGTTTTGCAATCTGAAGCTAATTTGACTTTCTACAATTTAGCACTGGCTTTAGAAAAAACAGTGCTGTTACCTAATTCGGAGGAACATGCCTAGGTTTTTGGCAAAATATTCCCACAGCTGACGTGGGGAAGTGATCACTAACCGAGGAATGGATGTTGAATTTAATTATTTTTTCAGTATGTTTCATTGGGCTTTTTTTTTTTTTAAGTAATGGATGAAGGTATTTTTACTACAAATTGTTGGAAGTGAGAAAATGGCTATGCACACAATGATTAGAGTAATAAGTAGTAGAGAGTTGGAATGTTCTTAATATTTCCTATTGATTGTTTACAGTACACCAGGAATATTGTAGAAATAAAGAATGAATGTACAAATATCTATCTACTTTCAAGTTTCCTTTTTTTTTTCCTTTTGGCTTGTGATAGAACTAGACCTGTAAAAAATGATCCCTTGTGAAAGAAAGTTTCAATTACTCTTTTTAAAGGCTTTCCAAGGACAAGAGTAAAATCTAACAGCTGTGAATTTTTTCATACTATTTAAAGTAGACAACGGGTGTTGAATTGAAAGGAAGCTCTTTGTTGTAATTTTTTAAATAATGCTAATCCTGTGAGCAGTTACATCCAAGGCTTAAGCTGATGTATTAGTCATCTATTCTAAGCCCATGGAATTGTTCTTTTATAAAACAGTCACAGGAAGTAAGTAAACAGTTGATGCTTTGCAACATGGTAGTTTTGAATTATTTTGAATCTGAGCATACATAACACTTTGATTAAAAGCACATGAATACATATTTGGTTTTTTCTTGGATCATCTTCGTCTTGTTTAACACCATGTGGAGAAGAGTGACAGGAGTCAGCAAGACTAACAGTATGTTACTGTAAATTGCTTTAGGTTCAATTTGAAGAATGTGCCTTTTAAGAATTCTTTTTTTTCATCTTGACCACTGTTTTTCTTTATGTTCCCTTCAGCAATCCCATTTATCATTTAAATGCTGTTTGTCATTTTCAAACAGATAATTGGAAACTGTGTCTCAATCTTGGTGCTGAGCTCTGCTTTGCCAGTGATGTCGAGGACACTGGGTAAGTGAAATGGAAGTAACATAAAAATAAAAGATGTTTAATTGAATTTTAAAAAATACAAGAAAAAAGAAGAACCTGTAGCTGTATTTTCCATAGTATGCATTTAATTTGCCATCACTTCAGTGGAAAGAGCATGTATCCGTGGCCTTCATTTCTACACCAACATGGGCTGTTGAACACACATCTGTGTACATAACTGCAGAACATGCTTTCTACAAAGAAAAAGATACTAAGCATTTTTTAGAGAATATATTATTTTAAGAAGGTAAGATTTGAACTTCTTAAAACAGGAGATTGTGAGATGAAAAGATAGGAAAACTGATTGTCCAGAGCATGTATGAAATAGTTTCATGTTCACTGTGAAATTAGTGCTTAGTTCCTGTGAAAAAATAAATTTAGAATTTGGTGTTTGAAATTTGAGGTAACACTGAGGGCAATTTTTTTTTAAAAACTGTTAATGACTCTTCATTTATTAAGTTTTTTAATCAGCCGTGATACCAGGCTACTGTAATTTTCCCTACAATAATATGCTTGTATTTTTTGTTACTTAATTTTTTGAATTTAACAATTTGGAGTCTACCATAGCAGATTGGAAGAACTTCTGATTTTATTGCTATGGATTGGCGGTAGCAATTGAAGTAGTTAAGCTGTTTTAATCAGTTGGAAAGACGTGTTGTATCTTCACTTTAATTAGGTAATCTTCAGCTTGAATTCTTGAAGTTAAATTGCGAGGCTATTACATGTTTTAAGTAGAGTAGAATCCTTGTAGCTAATGTGAATTTCATTGGGAACATTAAATAGAACAAAACAAAAATCTTCACCTCGGGCTGTACAAGTCTTAAATACAAGCTTAGAAGTTTGAGCTCAGGCCCACAGACCAGCAGTGTGTGCTCAGTAGTTCCGTAGCTGCTTTTCTTTTCAGTGAGAACACTCTTGAATCAAGAGTAGTTTGTAGTTTTCCAGTAAATTATACTGTATATTCTCATGCTATGTATATCTGCAGATATAGAGGTGTTTTAATAAACTATAAATCATTTCTGTAGCAAGTGAAAAACCCTCTGTAATGCATTTTGGAATGTTGAACCTTAAAATACGCATTCAAGAACTTAGTTAAAAAAATCTGTAGTAAAACTTCACAAAAATGTGAAAGAGTAATTCAAGTGCTTAAAGCAGTGCAGTTTTAAAATATAACCAGTATGATAAAAGTCTAAGAAGTAAAATGGTTCTAGCATGTGGAGCCAGATGTTACGTTGAAAAAATCACTGTTTTAGAATAGAATTGTAACATAAATTTTTGTCCACTAAGTTACTGCATTCAAAACTTATTTAAAAGAAAATAAAATTAATTGTTAATGATCCATGAGATTAACAGTTGATAATAACCAGATTCTGTGGCAGTAAGTGTACACGCTGGGTCCATTGTTGTCTCATAGGAAACAGATTAATGGTAAAACTCGCTTAAAAACCAGACTAACAAGTGAAATTCCTGAATAGTTTGCCATAGAGATAAATAAAGGAAGAAAAAAGATGGGACAATTAACACACAGCTAACAAATGCACAGTCACAGCTGTCCAAACAGGATTAATAGAGTGTATTAGAGTACAGTGAGTCATGTGGTGCTTTGCAGAAATATCAATGTGTGTTGCACTACATGCCACCGCCCTGTGGCACTGAATAGATGAAAAGAAATAAATATGTTAAGCAGATTCATAGTCTTTTCACTTTATTAAAAAAGCGAGTTTCTAGACTATACAGAAAAGACTAGACTTTATCCTTATGGGAAAGGTGAAAAAGCAGAAGTTATCTAATACATGCACTGACCTTTTTCAACTTTTGAAAATGGAAATAGAGTTTCTTACATGTTTCATAGCATTCTAATTAGATATGTAGGTGGTGGATAGGTCTAATCTGTCATTCTTTTAGAACTCCAGGAGAGTTTTTAACTAAAATAAGTTATTTTACTTACTTAAGTTAACTCATATTTTCCCAGAACTTTTCAGCCTTTTAGTAGCCCTTCAGAAATGTTTCCCAGCAGCACCATATTGCTAATCACAGAGGAACAAATTGGGAACAAGGCACTTAATAGTCAAGAATAAAAAAAAAAGAATTGCAGAGAAAATTGAACTTTCTAGTATAGGAAAGTTTTCCTAGAATTCTACACTTGAGTATTATGTGCAAGTAAACAGGGATTTTAAATTTATTTGTGTGTGCTGTCTAAAACCTACTATTTGTTTTTAACCTGAAGAATTCTTTATTAGTTTACTTGGTAAAATTTGATCAGCTTTTGTGTGTATATATTTGTGCCACGAGATGTGCAAGTTTTTGTTCAATTAATGATGCGTTCTTGGTTTTTTTTCTCTGTGAGCTGAGTAGATACTGCTTCTGTAAGAAAGTCATCAAAACCTTTTTAACCTTTTTCTCCCACGAGTTTACAGACTGTTACTGTGTCAGCTCTTTTCTGATGGGCAGTGACTTTTTCTGTTTGTAAGAAGAAATTGAATGTAATTTATGGACAATAATTTTCCCACCTACTCTAATAGAAGTGTCAGGGTTCATTTCTGTTTGTCCTTGTAACACTGCTTCATGGCTCACTGTTCTTCTGGACCTCTGTGTCAAGGAACGTTATTCCTTTTCCAGAGAACTCCAGTGCTCTGCCTGTTTTGTTCCTTTTCCTTTAAAGTTTTGGAAGCCTATATGTTCAAACCTGACTTTCTTAATTTTCATGTGGCTCCACAGTCTGACTAAAACACTACTGCTTTGGAAATGTCAAGGACACTGTTTGCCTTCAAGTGGGAAAGCAGCTCTGTGTTTATTGACCTTCATCTCTTTACCAGTTACTTCAGGCAGCTGGTTTCTTCTTTCTGTGCTAAGACCTTCTGTGTTTTTTCAGTATTTCTCCCTGCCTCTTTTGCTGTTTTGATCAGTGGTTGTTTTGCTTCATCCTTTGAAATTTCTTCTTTTCATTTCAGTATGTTTTCTTAAATACCAAATTCAATTCCCATGTTTTAATTTCAATGACTCATGCTGAGTATAAGAAGTGTGTGTGTCTTTTAACATTGTGATAGCTGGCTTGCAAGTCTTGGGTACCAGGTACAGTGAGATTCCTGAGTGTCAGGTTTACCCTTGGAAGAAGTGTAACTGACCCTTAATTCTATCTCTTCATTTATTATCACTTTTGCACTCAGGTTTTAAAAGCCCCAAAACACTTTCAAAATAAGATGATAGAAAATCAGGAGCTTTCAGGAGCTTCAGAGCCAGGGCTATTTTGTGATTGCCTCGTTTGCTGCTGCCATTTTAGTTCTGGGACAGGGTCAGCTTCCTTCTTTTGCACTGTTGTGAGGGCACACTTCCCTCTGACATCATCTGTGCCAAAGGTTTTTTGGGAATACAACTGCTTTTGAATCCTAGACAATGGTCATGTGGCTTTTACCTCAATGTTTTGCCGTGCATTCAGTGCAGTACTCCATGACACCTGACAAAGGAACAACCTGTGGTTCTTCCTCTTCTGCCTTCTGGGATGGGCCCTACACCTTGTAGATGTTTCAGAAAAATGTTGTTCACTTAATTAGTGACTGGCAGGCCTTTGGTCGGCACAAAGAGCAAGTGGTGGGGTTGGAGGTTCACTGTGGAGAAGACCTGTCAGCGCCATCTTTCAGCCTAACTTTTTTCCTTCTGTGCAAATGCTCCACGGCTGTAATAGTGGGTGTATCCAGGAGAAAAACTGCAGTTGGAAAGAGGTCTTTAAGCTTTGGTTTCAAAAGCAGTGCTCTGGAAGAACACTTAAAAGGCTTAGTGTGTACCATAAGATGTTGTGGCTCTCACAGAAAGGCTGTTTGCTACCTGTATTTTTTTAAAAAAAAAGCTCATGGTGCATTTCATTCTTTTCTGGAATCATTAACGATTTTATAGAAACTGAGGTTTTGAGCAGTTTTTATACTAAAGCTGATTTTTTCCTAGTTACATTTACTGAAACTATAAAAAGAGTTCTTACCTAGAATAGACAATTCATTTCAACTCCCATTATTCAATCTTTTTACTATGAAATTTAAAAAACATTTTGATAAAGGTGTCTTACAGTTTTATAATGACGAGCAAAGTAGAACATGACCTCAAGAGCATTGTCTTGTGTCTTCTGGTGTGTTGTCTGAAAAAATTTCTCATCCAGATGTAAATGTAATTGAAGGAAATTTTTGTGTTTCCTAAAAAAATGTTATGAATATTTTGATCTTAATCTTGCATGCCGTTTAACAGGAATCACCAGATTCGATCTGCTTGGAGACTTTGGAAGGTTCAACTGGCTGGGGAACTTCTATATTGTGTTATCTTACAACTTGCTCTTTGCTATCATGACAACGCTGTGTCTGGTCAGAAAGTTCACTTCTGCTGTGCGAGAAGAGCTCCTGAAGGCATTAGGTAACACAGCCCTGAAAATTCACTGTGTGCTTGAACATTCCCTTTGTCTACCATTGACACATTCATGTGCTACTGGTAAAGTTCTGTCACAGCTCAAAGAGTGCTTTTTTTTCAGTGGAAATTTCTCTAAGTTAGGGTGAGGATGAATAATGTTGTGTTGTTTATTGAAGAGGCCAGAGCTAAGGTACAATGTTGATTTTAATGCTATGCCAGTGGTACTTATTGATCTGCAGTTGGATTTTCAGTCTTTGGAGAGCCCAGAAACATTCTCATTGCTATGAGCAATTATTCCAAATTAAAACTTCAGCTTGTGTATGGGTTGTTTTTTTTCTTTTTTGTTTAAGGCAACTTATTAGTTCTCTAAAAATAGTTAGCGGAGATCTTAACTGCTTTGTTGTCATGCTTTTTTTGAACATCTATTCAGAAAATCTTTGTACAGAATATACAGAACCTTAGTAACTGGCTGAGTAAAACCTGTACCTGATATAATCAAAAATTTGATCAAATTTTACATTGATATTTCTTGACCATAGAAGAAAAGATTGAAACACATTTGATACTAAGAGGATAAAATGTATTTTTTTATTTTTTATTGTTGTTGCCTCATCTTATCTTTACTAATTAACAAAGTTTCTATCTCTTTGGGTCCCTTGGGTAGTACTTGCTTAAATTGAAAGGACCAATAATGAAACTTGAGTGTTTCTTTGTAACTGAGGATTCAGTTTGCATCATCTTGAAGTTACTCATGTTAGTTCTCACTGCTTTCAAAGTTGTGATGCTGAAACAAAATTGAAGCACTTCCCAGAGTGCCCCTCTGCTGGTGGTAAATTAGGTTAAAATTATTGTAAAATAATTAGAAACATAATGTTGAATAAAGAGTTATATATATTGAAGACAGATTTACAAATTTCAAAGCGCAGGCATAGCAGGGTAATGGTCACTGGATTTGACCCAAGTAGGGAGTTACAAACCCTGAAATGTGCAGGTTCCTGACACAAACTGGGTTTGTTTTCCGTGCTGTATATAACAAATGGTGTCTGTTAAAAACTGTCCCATGGAATTTGAAGAATGAGAACCAAAATTGGCCTATGACCAAAAAATTCACATATTAGGTCTACAAATGAGACAATATTAAGGAGGTTTTGGTTTTTTGGTAGTGCAGTCAATTTTGGAATTCCAATTCCAACAATGCAAGAAATTTAACTTTGTACATCATGGCACTTCAGTAAAACATTCAGTGTAGTCTACACTAAATAAATAAGAAACTCTTTCTAGTTTGGATCCTTAATTTTAGAGACTTGAAAGGAGACTTCAGAGAGAAACTGTAGCAAGCAAGAAAGGACTGACATCATGCCTCTTTTGAGTAAAATACGGCTGCATTTGCCATCTTTCCTCATCTCCCATGTAAAAAAGAGTAATTTAACTCTTTGATGCCTGCCTGGGGCAGGATGTGAGACTTGAATTAGCACTCACAACAGAGAATTGTGCAATAAGAAAAAATGGCTGGAAACAGAGATAAATCAGTAATAGTGTTGTCCTAAAGATGTAATTAGACAGATAAATAGTTTAGAGAAGTGATCTGGTCATCAACAATGACATTAAGATCAGCAGTGGATGATTTACAAAAAGATGCTGTAGTTTGAAAGAAATATTTTAGGTAATTATTTAGGTCTTTGTAGGCGACAGGGTAGGTTTTTTCAAGTCTTTCTTGGTTCTTAACATTTGAGTCTGTGATTTAAGCAATGGAAAGTGAGGATTCTCTGGCTTCCATGTTTGTCCACTGTGATGGGTTTTCCTCACTTGAACAGCTCTGAGGGAATTTCCCAGAAGCAATTCTTACAGGAGTTAGAACATCAGTTCTGATCTTCAGCAAATGTCAAGTCCACAATCACGAAGCAGAATTTGGATTGTCTGTGTTCTTTTGAGTACCTGTGTGCATAAAACAAGGGGGGGTCTTAGTTTTTTCCTTATTCTGTAATGTTTTGCAGGATTAGATAAACTTCATCTATCAAACAATCCAAGAGACTCGGAGACAAAGCCTTCTGCAAATGGCCATCAGAAAACACTGTGATAACAATCACCTGCAATCAACAGAGCTGAAAACATCAACCTCATGGCATTCCTGTCATCTCATCAGCATTTTTGTATTGCTTTTAGTTGTTAGTTTGGGTCGAGCCTTGTCTCATTTTGTGTGCTTCTGAGGAAGTTAGGTATGTCAGATTCTTCTCTTTCCAGTGAACTTTTGGTCTGCTTGTTTATTTCCCGGTAAGTTAATGCAGGAGGTGCCTTGAAGACTGGAAGCTGAAGAGAAAAATGCATTCCTTTTTATTTGTTGAAAGTCTCACATCTTTATTTTTAAACTTGCTACCATTTGAATGCACAGTACCTCCTGTGTTATACAAACACAGCTATAAAGAATAACTTTGGGACTCGATTAAAAAAAAAAAAAAGAAGAAAACACACTTGAAGGCCAATATGACCCTTACTGGAAATGTAAAGTACGTGGAGTAGGTATCCTTGACAGGAGATAAACAGTTCTACTGAGAGTGAGTTAGAAGGACAGTAGAGATCCCAGTTGCCTCGGTGCTGGATGCAGTAGGCTGTGTCACGGAGCTTTCTCAGAAGGCCAGCATTTTCAGCTCTCTGTCCTTGGCTCTAAATGCCAGCCTGCTTTACTGGTGGTCAAACAACGTCTTATGGAAGTCCAAGATGAAGATTAACTTCAGTGTTAAATCTGAGCCTAGTATGCTTTGTAAAAAGCTGTGTAGAACCCCTGTCACAGCTCTCACAGTTCTGTGGGCTGTTGTGCTGTGGAGGTCCCTTCCCCTACCCAGTACCCCCTGTGAAATTCTTGATGAACTACTGTGTGTAAGCAGTACCTGGAAGCAATGCAAGGAGCACAGGCCTAGGAGGCTGCAGTTGCAGTTTTCTACAATCTTTAATTTGAAGTAAATTTCTCTGAATTTATACTTCGGTTACCAGGATTTCTGTTCAGTGGCATAATCCAGTTATCTGTCACTAGCCTGTTTTTTAATGTACACATGAACATGTATATAGGCCTATATGTGTAGATATCATAAATTAAATTCTAAAGTTATGGAGATGACATAGGTGGTTTGGTAAGTAAAACTTGTGTGTTCAGTCTTGGTAGTTTGAATTTCTGCAGTGTTACAGTTTAACTGCTCAGAGGCCTTAGATTCAGGATGGCATCAATGGGTGGTAGTGTCCTTTCTTGTAGCAGCATTTCCTGCAGCCTTAGGAATCCTTTCAGCAGTTTATAGTAAAGAAAAATACCGAGTAAGTATTCAAAATCTGGTTGCACTTTTGTCCTGCTTGGCCACAAGTAATCTTCAAACAGACTGGAATGGGGACACCTTCAGTGAGTGCCCATCATGTAGAGAGCCAGAAAATGTTCCTGTTTGTTTCTCATTTCTGTGGAAAAAAGTCTGCCTCTCTGTAGTTTGAGGTTTTATATTAGTTGGTGACAACTTGCTCTCCAGTGTGGTTCCAAAATAAAGCCTTAGGTGTGTCAGAAACTCTTTGGCTGCTCTCCTGAGATGTCTGCTCTGGGCTGTAGACCTTATTGCTGTGTGTGTGTGAATGTCTGCTTGTTTTTTTTCCCCTAAAGTGCTTCAAAAATCAAGCTCCAGTACACATGAGGATTTATCTTTTTTGCAGCTGCCTTTTCTGACTTGAACTGGGGCATAATGTAAATATTTCTGTAGTAAATATGATGCTAGAGAGTTACTTTTTTTTTTGTGTGTGATTAGTATAAATTCAAGGTTTATTGAACTGACTATTGATGTGTTGTATCAAGTCTTGGAAGAAAAAGTAAAATTGCTTGATTTCACTAAGATTTACAAGC
Organism: Melanocharis versteri; assembly: GCA_013397845.1. Taxonomy (NCBI): domain Eukaryota; kingdom Metazoa; phylum Chordata; class Aves; order Passeriformes; family Melanocharitidae; genus Melanocharis; species Melanocharis versteri. Next base: position 707,107 of record VZTG01009792.1, on the reverse strand, counting down.
ATCTTTTCTCTTGTTTAATGCTGACACTTTAGTGAGAAATCTTTATCTGAGTGAAAGTTCTGCCACCAATAACAGGGAGCTATAGTTAAAAGTTGTTCTGAAATGAGCTTATGTTTAAAATATTGGGAGATATATTATTAGGGGCATCGTTCAGGTATTCTCAGAGCTTGTAGCCTTATGTATTGGCATCATAGTTAAAAACCAGTGGAATATGTCCACTTTTTCATGCAAGTCATTGTGTGACCAAAATTGTCCTCATGTCTTAATGGGACTGGTGAATTGTGGTGTGTGAGGCCAGTTAGCTTTATAGAAATATTTCTATTACAGTACTAGGACAGTTAATACGCTCTGAAGAAATTAATATTAGAAATAAACCTAGGAGTGTGAACCAGCATAGGTCTTGCTCTTCGTGCCTTTGGAGAGATGATTGTCCTGGCATCAGTGACCCAAGAACACAGAAAAAGGTTGGTTATAATGTGTGTGTGGCCTCTACAAGTGAGTTGGGTGTTACTTTAACTGAGCAGGGGCAGTTCCTGCCGAGAAGCACTCAAGCTTCAGGCAAGACTGAAAACTCTTTTTTCAAAACAAATGTTACAGCCTTGACTGTCCCCACCCCTTCTGCTGGATTCTGCAGGAAGATGTGTGAGTTAAGTCTACGTTAGGGAAGGCTTTTACACTGGACTCTGTGGGATGGTTGAGGTGCTGTGTGGTTTCCAAGATGAGTGAGAAATTCAGAACTACCCTGTGCAACTACTGACAGTGTTTTGTTTTAAAATCAGCTGCAGATATTGTGACACTGTCCACATTAAAATATGCCTTTGGCCTTGAAAATGACATGCTTATGCAAAGCTTTGTTACTGCATGCAAGATACAGGTCGCTGTATACTTTTCACAGAAGCATATTATCACTTAAGTACAAGCAACTGGTAATTCATTAATGGATATTGACAATACATTCCTAGTATTTTGACTCATGTAGAGTCAGGTGGTCTATACCTTCAAGGTATATACAGCTGATCTTAGTAACATTAACATCTGCCTCACTTCTTATGAGGCAAAAAGCACATCAATGCTTCCATCTTCAACTAGATACCACACAAGACCAAAAAATAGATGTAAACTGAGTGTTTTAAGTTAGCCATTTTTTGGCTTTTTTCTGTGTTGGTAGCACAATATTAAATGCAATGGCAGAACTGTAATATTTGTGGGGTTTCTAAGCATAAAGCACACATGCTTATCACTTTAAGCTAAAAAATAATAGTATTGGTTACTGTACAAGTAACAGTTTTGCATTCATAGGAAGCTATGTTTACTGTCTGTAATGTGATGTTTATCTTTAGCCCTGTTCCTCCGATACCTTTGACCCTGTTGACTGTTTTAGTGTCCTAGAAATTAAAAGATTTGACAAGTTGTTTTCCTTGTCTGCTTCCCAAGTACCACCTGGAGCACCAGTGGAGGGAGGGCTGGGCTGCCCGTGCAGGCAGGAGCTCCTGCAGCAGGTGCTCGGCAGGATGGACACGGGAGCAGGTCCTGGGGACACATCCTCCTGCGTGTCACCAGGAGTGGCACATCCTCCCCTGTGTCACCAGGAGTGACAGGTGCTGAGGGGCTGCAGCCCCTGTCCATCCCACCACATCTCTGCCACTCACCTGTGAGGCTGTGCAGCAGCTGATTCTACTTGAGGTGCTCACGTGTGCCCAGTGCTGTGTAGTGAAGACATGATGGCCCTTTTCTTAAAGAATTTACAGTCTAAATTAGGGAGGAATAAGGTAGAAACAGAAAGCAGTTGGCCTCTTCCTGCATGTGGCTTTCCTTGAATTCCTGAAGCATGCTCTAGGTTATTTCCCATCTCTTCTTCCTCTTCCAGAAGTGGGGTGGTGGTGTGTCTACAGCAGCTGAGCCTTACCCTTAGTGGACTAGCGTCTAAAATTTTGAAATAACAAGTACAAGAAAACAGCTAAATCCTGTTTAACATATTCTCTGATCTCTGAAAATAGCATTTTTTTTAATCAAGGTGAAATAATCTAAACAGAGACAGGACACTAAGGCCACTTAAATAACCTCTTCAAAAAGAAACGTGTTTAGTTTTGTTTAAAAAAGTGTTGATGTGAACTGTGAAGCTTTAATGAAATAAGATTCCCTACCTCCTAGTATTAGGATTTTTGTTGTTATTTAAGTGCTGAATTGAGACAATATTGCCTACACTGACTTCCCTCCCCAGCCCATGAATACTGAATTTGCTATTGGTAAGCTGGCAGGTTATTTCAGTCACATTGTCAGGATTTGAACTTTACAAAAATGCTACTTTTGAATTTATCCCATTCAGCAAGAGCAAACTAAGGCCACAGCCACCACTCACATGGTGATACAGCTTCTGCCCCCTTTTCTACCTTGCCCCCTTGAGACAGACAAAACTTGAAATAGCAGAAGAATCCACATAGATTTGATTTGTGCGCTGTAAGAAAACATACCAGAAGGTAACTTTAATGGAAGGCTTTTGAAATATTTCACAACTGAGGCACCTAAAACTCTTCTTTCAAAGAGAAAAAAGAAATGTGTATCATTAGTAGGTAAATGTCAATTGTATGTTCTCTAAATAAGCCAGTAATTCACTGACACTGAAAAAAAATTCATCACTTCTTGAAATCTCTTTTGTGATTCACAGTGAAACAGTATCTTAGACTTTATAGGAGCATGTGAACTTCTGGAGGTATCTCTGTCTTGGCGACAGAAACCTGAGGATGTGCTTGCTAGTTTTGTGTTAATTACCATATTTTACCAGTAACTATTTAGTTTCATTTATTGCTCATAATTTTTTTTTATATTCCTAGCATTAAATGTTTTAACAAATATGGAAGGTGCCTCCAAACAGGCAAAGATATAGTGTGAGAAATATCCTGTAAATGCTGATATTCTCGACATACCAAATTCCAAGCTATTTAGAAGCTGTATCTGTATGAAGGCCTTTCATCAACATAGAAATTAGGAAATCCTAATTCTTAAAGGCTTTGAGGTATCTGAATGTTGATGTGTACCTACTTGAGCACTTTGGAATGCTGCTTCTAGATGTTTGTTGATCACTAACCCCAAGCATTGCTGTTGCTTTTCTCCCTGCCCCCATTACATTAAGTTGTATAGTCGGCATCACTGGATGAAGCTCCATTCCTGACCGGGGCTTTATTTTGCATTCCTCATCTATTCCCTGCTTCCATAGATACCAGCTATTGAAGTATTGGGGCACCTGCTTTGATTTTAATGTATTTCTTTTCCTGCATAGCCTGTACAAAGATATTCCCTGGTTAGAGCTGTTCTTCCACTACAAAAGTGTTCACTTTTATTAATGAATTTGTTTTTTTACCACTAGATTCCTTTTAAGCAATCCTGTCACTAGAGGGTCCTCTCACAGATTACCAAGAGCCCAAGTCAGTTTGAATTAGGAGTGAGAGAGTTTAGTCATTGCATATATTTGTGCTTTTAGCTTCCGGTGGTGTGCGGGTACAGCCCCAGTTCCCAGTGAGGGAATGAGCTGGTGCGGCCGCTCGGAGCCCGTGGGGTGGCTGTCACTGCAGGGTGGTTCCTGTATGGAGCTGCTCTGCAGCTCATCTGCTCTGGGATGTACAGAGAGACCTCAGCCCTCGCTGCCTCTCTCAGTGGGAGGTGGACACGCTTTGTGTCAGCACTCCTGTTCCCATCAGGGTCAGGCTTAGCAAGGTGCCGAGGTGAGGCTCTTCACCTGTTCTCTGCATTTTTGTATTTCACGTGTGTGAGCATATTTTGGGCCTTCTCTCCCCATGTGAATTGATCGTTCAGAGAAGTGGCATGACGGTGATACCTGTGCAGTGGATTCAGTGGGTGTGTTTAAATGCTTAAGAAGAAAATTAGCTGGTGCATGATTTCCCTTTTTCCCCTAACCATGAGTTTTTCCAGTCTGGACCAAAATTCTTAGAGTCACAAAATCTCTGTGAGTACTTTCTCCTCCTTGGCTTTATATAACAAAAAAAGTTCAGTCACTTTTGCTTTCTTAAAGGTAGGTTTGGAAGTTTTTTTTTCTGCCTTATTTGGTGTGACTTCTGTTGCTTTAAGGAGAAGTGAATAGAAAAAGAAGATACATTTGGGTCATGAGATTTGAAATCTTGATGTGTGTATGAAACACACATACACAAAAAAAAGGTGCATTTCCTTTCCTGTGGGGTTTGAGACCCAACCCCACGTTACCTAAATAGAAATCATGTATTGCTCTTGTCTCCACTAAATTTTGTCTTTAAAATTCCCCGTGAGGAGACCGAGGATGTTCTCAGGGTGCTGCTGGCACCCTGATCCCTGTCACACGGAATTGGCTTCATGTGGGCTTGGGTGGTGTGACCACAAAACCAATTCTGAGCTGGCCTTTCCATGGCTGTTGGTGCTGCTGGCTGGGCTGTGATGATGGCAGCAGGTACCTTCATTGTGCATATCCAGGTTTTCACTGCAGTGTTACTGGTTAATATCACAGTTTACAAAATAAAAAAATTAAAAAAAAAAAAATTCCGTGCAATCTAAACTGTGTGAGGCTGAGAGGTGCTGAGTGGAACTGGTGGTCCCCTCTTGGTCTGATCTGTGCTTTAGGCTTTGTAAACTCCACAGTCTTGAGCAGCTGACTTCTTTCACATGGATGTATCTGACCAAGGTATAACACAGCTGAAAAATTGTGCTTTGAGTGTTACTTTAATCACGACAGTTTTTGGTGTAGATACCTTCTCCCCACCAAACCCTTCCTGGTTCATTTTAGGTCATCCAGAATTAGGATTTATAATGTTCTCTGTTGTGGATATTTTGTTGTGTTACAAAAAGAAATGAAATTATCTGCTGCCTTAGCTAGGCTGATTTTTCTTTTGTTTTGTTTTGTGGAAAGCAGTGGTAATATGTCTTTTTCCTTTGTTTGAAATGTTACACTGAATGTTTTGTAGGAAATTTTTTTTTACTGTGTTTTCAATAAAGGTAAAGTGTGATTTATAGCAGAGTTTTGTGCCTTTTTTTTTTATTCTAAGCAATGAAAAAATAAGAATCTCTCTCTAAATTATCCTGTCAGTAGTTGGTATGAGTACTTGTGTTCCTCTCCTTCCTTCCTCCTCCCAATTGAACCTGCTTTTGAGATTCTCAAATGGCTGCATTTCCAAAATAGCTGAGGTAGGGAATGTGATGGAGATTCCTCTACATTCAGAGGCATCACAGCTCTCTGTTTTAAGACAGGTGTGCAATTAATATGAACCCTGTGCTTTAGGCCAGTGGGGATTGTTTATAGCAAAGTATGCTCATTATGTAATTTGTAAGTCATTTTCAATCGCTTAATAGTTTGACTGAAGGGCAATTTCTACATCTTAAACCCCTGACCACCATGTTTCCTAAAGTGTCTGTTACTTAAACACATTCAGACTTTAAATTCCATTTCACAAGAGAGTTTAGGCTGTTTTTAAAGTTCAAGAATCATGTGGCTGGAAGGGACCTGGAGATGTGTGATCCATTCAGCTGCACAGGATCAAACATAGCTGCGTTATTGCTGGTATTTAACCAACCTGGCAGGGGCTATCTGTGATGGGATGGCTGTGCTCTCTCTAGGCAGTATATTCCAGTGTTTAATTGTCCAGGATTTCATAAATGTCAAATGTGAAGGGCCCTTGCCATGCTTTAAGCTTTAATTTTGTTCTCAAACATCCGTAGTAAAACAAGCCTTTCTGCTTGCACCAGCCTTTTCCACACCTGAAAGGTTACATTTCCCTTTATTTTCTATATGAGAAGTGACTCCCAATTCCCTCAATGGTTTTATGGAGGCCTCTCATCATCCTTTTTGCTGTCTGTGGGGATGCTCATGTATTTTTGGAAATGCAGAGCTCAAGTGGACACAGAAGCGTCCAAGCTTGAGTTCTGGCACTACATCATGTCTTCAGTACTTCTTTCTTTGTATTTTTTGGGGTTGGTTGGTTTGGGATGGTTTTTTTGACAGACAGTGGGAGAAGAGGCAGCTCAGGTGTTGTCCTCAGGATATATTTCTGTGCCTTTTTACTGCCTTAAAGATGTTTCTGCATATTGCATATAGGCCTGGGCAATCTCATCTTCTTATCCGAAGATGCTCCCACAGGCGCTCAACAAAATAAATACCTAAAATGATTGCTTTTCTTGAGTTTAATCATCTTGAATGCAATCCCAGCTCACTGTGGCAGCTTCCTCCTGATGCACCCCGGTGTCTGAAAGCTCTGCAGGGACTTGCACAAGTCTTAGACTTGTCTGTGTGTCTCTGCCCATAAATGCTTGCAGCAGTTTTAAGGGACATTCTGACACCTGTACCATGGCCAGGCAGCATGAGCCTTTCTCTCCATGCATTTCCTGTGAGAGAAAACCTGATAGGAAAAGAAGGAGCCATTTTTTCGGGGAGTGTGGGTCGGGAAGGGGGAGGTGAGGTGGCAGAAGGGTTGAGCTCAAGGTCAGACAGTCTCATGGCACCTGAACACTTTCCTATAGTTTCATTTCACTTTTGTTTTCTTCTAGTAGCTTTTCTTCACCAGCACGTGCTCCCTTCCAACTGCAAAAGTGACCCTTCATAGCATATATCAGAATATTTAAAATGAACTTTTCTAGACCCAGAGAAATCAAGAGCCCAGATCCCACAAAAATCTCACAGAAGAGATGTGGAAAACTCACTAAGTATTAATATAAACTCTGAATTTCCTAAATTTGCTGCGAACAAGATCTCATTTATTCTTTTTATTCTATGGTCTGATTCACTGCTGACTGAGAACTATTATGACTTACTGTGTTCCAAAATGATCCCTAACACAAAAGGATACTGAAAAGATGTATCCATTTGTCAGTAGAAATTGGATTTAGTTTCCTTATTAGTAAATGCTGATGTAGCAATCTAACATAACAGAAGTTCCCTGAGAGCCCTTGTATTGTGGATGTATTTAAATGCCAAAGTGCTGGGAAAAGCAGCAGCCCCTCCTGTACTCTGAGAGAATTCTGTGTAGCAAAGAGCAGCTGGGGAACCTGGTGCTTCCCCTCACAACTGCTCAGTGCCAAGAAAGAAAAATCCCAGTCTCTCCTATGCAGACGTTCACACTGACCTTCAGTGGTATGTGTAAAACAAAAAACAGATAAACAGGAGTCCCACCACAGGCCTCCTCCAATATTTACACTTTGTGGTCTCCAAACAGTCCTGACCGGTGACACCGTGTGCTCTCTGAATGACTCGTGAAATGCTGCTTATATCTTTAATATTTTAATGGGATTATGTATTCAATTAATAACAACCCTGGTAAGTTGTGCCTGACTGTTGTTAGCTGGGTTCTAGAACTGAATCTCTACATTGCAGTTTTAACTGCCTTACTGATTTCATATTAAAATCTGGCTTCAGGAAGAACAAGGTAAGATTACACCCAACCCTTCCATTACTCAGGGTTTGTGTTCACCATCAAATAAAGGTTGATCCATTTGAAAACACTTCTGGCCCTGAGTTATGCTTGGTCTTCATTTATAGTTGTATCAGATTTGAACAGACCTGACCTGGTTTTGTAAGCAAGTTAGCGTCCTTGAGTTGGAACTGTAAAAATAAAGAGGAAAACTCTTCTCCTGCATGAGTCAGGGATCTATGAAGTTCCTCTGCTGCTAAGATATCTGCTTTGAGCTACTCCTGGATTTTCTGTAGTATGACCTGACCCAACTCATATCCATCAATGAGTAAATAAAGTCTAAGTTTGGGAAGAAAAAGAAGTGCTGAAATTTAACCCAGAATTTTTGCTAACTGGTGAATCAGAGTGAACTATCAACGTGAACAGAAAGGAAATCAGCATTTTGAATAATTTGTTATTGTTGGCATGTTCTAGGATTTAAATATGAAATCTTGCTCTGTTTTAATGCATAATACTGAATAACCTTTTTTATCCTAGAATAGCTGAAACAGAACAATTGAATTTATTTCTGAAAACACCATCCCCTGTCCATTTTATCTCTGTGACTTCCTGAAGTCCCAGAGATAAAATGGAGAGAGTGGCGTAAAGCAGCTCTGTGAAATCCCCCATTGGTATGCAAAGCTGCATCAGTCATCTGTACAGCAGCACAAGACTATGATAAAATGAAACGATGAAACAAAGCGCCGAGGTGAACTTTGTCCACGGGGAAGCCTTTTTAAGTGATCCAATGTCAGCAAATTGCTTACTAATGTGTTGACTTATGGCAACCCTCAACAGTAAAATGAAAAGGCTGGAATTTACAGCATATCAATGAATCAGTTGATAAGCTTTTACTGGTTTAATATCCTCCTAGTTTTGCTGCTTGGAGCCACTTCAGGTTAGCAACAGAATGTTTACCATCTCTGTGTGATAAAGGAAGTCAAACGACTAAACAAATTCCAGGACCATTATACTGTTTGGTGAGATTTAAATTAAAATCGTTGGGAGAAATCATGTGGAGGGGGGAGGAAGAAACTAAAGTCAACTGCATCATTTCACAATGACTTACCTCACTTCCTAAACAATGGCAGGATTTTTAGCAGAGCAGGAGATAATGTAATGCATTAGAAAAGATTTAATTGCACCAATAAAAGGCTATACCACAATTAAATGACATACAGAGTGACATTTATAGGTAGGATCAAAGAAATTCACTACCTAACATGCTGAAGCAACACCCTGCTCTCTGTGTATAGGAGTGCTAAAAAGTAGCCTACTTTGGTTTCAGTGACCTTTCTTATCTCCTTTGATCTACATTATTAAAAATTTTAATGCCAGGTGCAATAGGGGCTACTGTAGCACCCTGAAACAAGCAATATGTGTCCTTATTAGTACTAATATTTCAGACCTTGTTTTTTATTTTGTGATATTTATTTAAGCATATGAAACTTGACATTTAACCTTTGTGATCCTTCCAGAGGCGGCAGGGTTATTAAAAAAGAGTTGGGGTTTTTTTTTTTGCTATTGTGATGCCATTTGATTATGCTAATGTTTAGAGAGTGACATTTTAAAAGCACAGTAAAATTTTGAGAAGCAAATTTTATTTCAGAAAAGCTTTTTAGTGTCTGGGAAGGGATAGCTCCTTGTGAAAACATTCTTTAATGCTTTCATTAATCAACACTTAAAAGTATAAGAGTGAACAGCAGGAAAACTCATCTACAGTTCCCACTTGAGAGCCACTAAGGAAAAGAAATGCATATCCTTTAATCACGACTTGTACTGAATTTATTCAAACCCGGCTAATCGTTATGAGAAGACTTTATAAATTTGTTCTTAACGAAAGGTGGAAAAGTGGTGCCCATTTTGTTCTCTGTAAAATCCTGAAGTGTTACGTGTGAGAATGAGTTTGTGCTACTGGGGCCTCTCTGTGGGCACTTTGTTGGATGAAGACCTTCCCATGGCTTTTATAACTACGGGGTGAGGTGTGGGCAGCCAGGCAGCAGAGGCAGAAACCCTGAAGCTAGCCCAGGGGAGGCACCTTGGTGGGTTGCTGCTGTAGCCATCTGAAGTTCAGTGAGGGAAATTTTGACCAACGACATTCAGCTGCAGCTTTCAGCGTATTTAGGAGCCTTCTTGAACCTCCTCTTGCTGAGAGCCTGTTTCATGGCTTAGGGTGGTATCTTGGGCCCATGGGAAACGGACAGCCTTCCTGGGAAAGAAGCATACATCTGCTTCCCCAGACTTTCCAACAGCAGAAAAATCTGAGTGTTGCTGTTGTCTGTTCCAGTTGTGCTTCTGGAGGACGGTCACAATCTGCTGACAGGTTAATTTATTCCAAACTTAAGGGCTTGAGCACTTTTGAGTGCAACATCAGTGTTCTTCAGTCACCTTCATATTCTTTTTCTCTGCTACAGGGAAGGCTTTTGCATTGATTCTGAAGAGGTTGGAATGAACAGACTGGCAAAACAGCTGAGTGGCTCCAGTGCTGCCTGTTTCGTATTAGTAAGAAGGAATAAATGAAGAAGGAGGGAGCTGATATTCAGGGGTTCTGATTTAAGGAAGCTGAATCACACCAAGGAAACAGACCAGGGAAGCAAAAGCAACATAGCTTTTTGTCAAATAATTGCTTTCTTAATTTTTATCCTTAGGAGGCACCGCTTCTCTCAAGTCTTTATACTTTATACTCTTTTCTAACAATATATCCATTCCAGGAAGCTTAAATTCTCTAAGACACAATTCTGCTCAAGAAGAGGAAACTCGAATTTATATAATTTAATTATTTATATGAAACAATAATTTAATGCATTTTTTAAGCTTTAACTTTTGTAGTGCGTTCATTCTGTCTCGTTTCTTACTAAAAGTGTAATGCATTTGGAACGTTATTAAGAAATAAATATTGTCCAGTGACACACCTGTAGCAGAAGTAAGGCTTACCTAATTAATTCATTTTAACCAAGCATGCCCCATCATGTATTGCTCTGGTCTTATACTTCTCTTTTCTACATATGGGACAAAGTTTTATCTGTAAATTTTTCAAAGGTTTTCAGGCATGACTAAAAAAAAAATTATAATTACAATTACTTGCAACATATTTCATCTCGTTGGTAAAGATGAAACAGGCTAGATTACAGAATGTAAAAACAGTTAATCAATCCATGAACACTCTACAACATACATATTTTTAAAATTAAAGTGTTAAGAGAATTTTGTAAATCTTCACATATTCACATGAAATTTCATGGATTAAATTATTCCAGGTTAGTATACCATCTACAGCTCCATTACAAACTATGTTTTCCCATATGCTTTTAAAAAAGGTTATAAAAAAGAATAAAGTGCTTCATCATAAAATAGCTTTAAATTATATTTCTTACCATAAAAATCGGGAATCAAAATTGCTTTCCAAGATGATTACATTTAATTCATTAAGATATTCACTTAGGTAGTTTAATTAAAAGACTCATGTATTATGTGCTTGAATAGTTATATAAAAATGTACTCACTTAATGGACTACATGGGAACATGAATGCAGCACCTGTTTTTTCAAAGGAAAAAAAACAACCCCAAGAACCAAACCTGACTTTAAAGCATTCTAACAGCTGAAAGGGAAAAAAGTGCTGACAAGGAAAATTCTGACTGCTGAAAGGTCATCAGTTTCCTTCTGTGATTACTGCGATCTTTTGAGTGAAAATAAAATTAGTTTGTGAATCTGTGAATTTTGTGTTATCAGCACGTGGGGTGGCAGAAAGCGAGAAATGGCAGCTGCTACTGACTGGAGGAAAAGATCAAAAAACAAACACTCTAAAATGAAATCGGATAAATTTTTCTCCCCTTTCCCAACAGAGACATTACATTTCAAGAAGTGATACACATCAAACGCAGCATTTCTCACATACAATAAAACAAAAGACAAAGTATGTTGACAGGCTACAAGAAAACTTCACCTTTATCTGACCTAAATTCCCACCAAATGCTGATGATCTCCATCCTGACAAAAGATAGAGTTGGACAAAAAAAAGCAGTTGGCTCTTAGGGGAAGGGAAAACTGGGAAAGGAGTGAAGTCCAGAACAAGCAGTGAGCACTCTTGAGCTGGCGAGCACAAGAGGATTAATGCAGCAGCCAGCTGGAGGGAGAGCTTTCAGATACAGTGGCGTTTTCCCTTGAGGGAGAAAAGCTAACGGAACACCGAGGACAAAAGAATTCCAGGGGCATTTGCCTTTTTGTGCCAAATCTAAAGTAACCTTTTTAATGAGTGCGGTCTTTTGCTCTCTCTTGTGAAGTTTCAGTCTTTCAGGGTAGCCAGAAATTGGCAGATCTTTCCAGACCTCTCTCACCTGTCTGTGGACACTCTTTCACCTCCAGCTAATGTTGATGTAAAAAGAAGCAAAAGCCTTGTATCTAAGGTTATTCAAAGACTTTGATTCCCGGCACAGACTTGGCTGTGAAAAGTCTTCTAAAAAAATTAAAAGGAGAACAGGCAGAAAAACTACCCTAAAATGCACTGTGGAAAGAAACTTGCAAGCAGTTGGGTTTAATTCTTCTAATTACCGTCATCACTTCTCCAAAGCAGCTCTCCATTCCATCAGTCACTTATCTCTTTTGCTTAATATTTTCAAGATGATAGATGAGAGAATGTAATAAAGCAGGATGTATTTATGCCTGTGCTACACACGTGCATTGAGCAAAGCCATGAAGGTAAAATGCAGGCATTTCATCAGATAACCTGGGGAAGTGACTGACTGGCATTGGGTGTGCACCTATTTTGTTTTCGAAATAGAAATAACTGTTGTACTGAACTGCAATTAAGGAAACTTGTGAGAAGGCAAAAAATATCTTGAATTGTATGAACAGCAAATGTTTACCTGATGAATGAAGGCCAGAATCGTATCTAACAGGAGTTTATTTGAAGCAGAAAATAGCCTATACCTGCTTTGCAAGAACAGATAAAAAGGCTTCTCTACTGTCATAACTTCAGAAGTGCACAAATACTACCAATCTTCCTCTACCATGTCATGTTCAAAATAATATCAGAATTGGCCACTGAGTTGGTCCACTTATTAAAAGCTAAATGGTGTCTAAAAGTAGAATCTTTCTTTCATTTCTTCCTCCAGCCGTTGACTTTCAGCAGTACCTCAGGAAAATAAAATAAGTAAATACAATTTACTTATTGTAAGTAAAGTCCACACCGTTATTCAGTTATATTTGTACCCTGGGTTGAATTGCAGATTCTTCCCTGAATATTGCACAAGGCTATATGGATTCTCCATGCTGTGTGGATCTCTGCTTTCTTTTGACCCGTTCTTCAGCAGGAAGTGGCAAGGAAGGATGCTCAACTCCTGATTTCTGAGCTGTGGACAATAACAACAAATCACTGAATAACCCCCATTGGCCTTTACAGAAAATGGATTTCCTTCATATGAAATTCATTAATAATGCACTTGCTTAGAAATACTTTATGCAGATACTTCATATAAATCAATCATCAGACAACCCCCCATCAGGCAATGTTTTTCTTACTGTTAAGTACCTAAAGAGGCCACAAGAGAGCTGGAGAGGGGCTTCTGACGAGGGTGTGGAGAGACAGGACAAGGGGGAATGGCTTCAAGCTGTAAAGAGGGTATGTTTGGAATAGATATTGGGAAGAAATTCTTCCCTGGGAGGGTGGTGAGGCCCTGGCCCAGGTTGTGCAGAGCAGCTGTGGCTGCCCCATCCCTGGGAATGTTCAAGGCCAGGCTGGATGGGGCTCTGAGCAACCTGGGCCAGTGGCAGGGAGTTGGAACTGGATGATCTTTAAGGTCCCTTCCAACCCAGCCCATTGATGGATCAGCTATTCAGTAATTATCAGAACCTCTTCTACATACACGTTTTATACAGGATTTTTTTTTCTAATGTACATTTTTATTTGCTGAGTAATTTGAATTTATTTTGATAGCTATTCAGAGCCTTTCAAATGGCATTAACTAAAGAACATAGCAACAACATAATTTCAAATAATCAGTATAAATAAAATCTCAGAACTGTGAAGTTTTCTTTAGCATTGAATTTATGCATTCCTAAAAATAAACATTGATCAATAGGTGTAATAAAGGACTGTGGCTGCTACTGCAAAATACTGAAGTTTAATGAGGCTGTGACATAAGAAAGAGAAATAAAGAGAATGAAGAGACAAAGAGATGCTCACAAGAAGCCAGTGACAGTGTGACTGTGATAGCTGAGCTTGTCCATCTCAAGCAATGACTGTGATGTGCCTTGCTGCATGTACGTGTGAAATCTGCTTTCTTAAAGAAGGAATCAGTGGAAATACTTACAGTACTCCTGCCAGCCCCCCTGAGTGGCAGATAAAGTCCAGTGTCGGTATCTCAGCAGTAAAAACCATATGCTAGTAAGTACAGCAGGGAATAGATCTTTGTCATCTCTGAAGGTCAGAAGAAGATGCTTGTGTGGATTGACCAAAATCCGTGGAGAAATGTCCAAGGTTTGTGTAACAAGCCAGTAACTTGAGTCCACGATGAGGCCCTAATGGCATTTGACAAAACAGGAAAGGAAGAGGGACATACAATAATTGCAATAATTACAATGCAAGCTGATGACCCCTAGGTAAGAGCTCCAGTCCTAGATGGGAAGGAAAGGGTAAACTCTTTCATTCATACCAGGATCTTTGCATAAATCTGACATTACTATGCAGCACGTATTTGTTCTGTGTAAGCTTTCAAAACCCCCATCAGGCAGCTTGTGCATCCAAACCCATTTCTCATGAAGAAAAAAAGGAATCCTAGCAAATCATGGGGTTTTGGTGATCCCCTTGCTCGAGTATCTCATTATTCTAAGGCAGGATTTGTTAATTTTTGCAGCAAAAAATCTCCTTCTGAGCTCATCCATCTACAGATGTATATCGTTAATCATCTAAAATTTGCGCAAACTGCCTTTGATCTTTTAAAAGAACTTTTGAAAGGTACTAAAGGATCTATCAGGAATACTGTCTTCCCTTTAGTTGAACTATCTGCCTAACCTACTTCCTTGTGAGGTCATGACATCCTTCAAACATAAATCAATCTGAATCCATATTTTAGAGCAACAGCTTTGAGGTTTCAACTGGGTCAGTTTATGCTTTTGGAACAATGTGGGGAGTGATTTCCCTGCATGTGGTTTGGTTCACCTAGACCTCACCTTGTTACTTTTGTTAACCCGTTTTGATAGCCCAATATATCGAGTGATGGCCCCTGTGATGAGAAAATCTGGGTACAGGGAAAGTGAGCAAGAGAGCAAAGCAGTGACAGCATGAAAGACAGCATCACAGCCTAAAAAATGCCTACTCTTGGTTTCTTTCCAAGCACTGTGGTCAGAGACTGTTTTAAGGAAGAAAATGAGATGGCTTTTTGGAAAGCCTTCTGTATACCCCCGGGGAAAGAGAAAATGCTTATTTAAAGCTCTCACAAATGGATTATTTAAACTGCCAAACGAGAAGAGATTGGCAGCAAAACTGAACTTCTAAATAATACAAACCAGATGGGACACTTGTGAGAGACAGGTTATACAGGTGTTTAGAAGGAAAGCTTTTATACAACAGAGTTTCTGAAGGAAAACAGGCAGCAGGACACACAAGGAGGGATGCGTGGTCAAAGCAAAAGGCTCTGTGGAGATATTCTCAAAGCAGCACTTCGAAAAAATACCAGCAATGAAAACCTACGTTTATCACAGCTCAAGACATCCAAGAATTTTCATCCTTATGCATCAAGTTTAAAAGCCCAACCCATTCACTGACACACCCATTTACAACCAAGTTATTTATCCTAAAATGAACTTTATTGAAGTGTTTACGTGCATTAACCTTTAAACTATTACTGCTGGATTTTAGGAATCAAGCCCCTATTGAAAAAAACGAATGATAGTGACCTGTGAAACTTTGTTTGAATACCCATAAACTCAAGAAGAAAGTGTTGCATTAAATTACATTTTCAAAGTTGTTTTGCAGTTTTAATGTTTAAACCACACCATCCTTATTAAGGTAAAGAAAGTTTGGCAGATGCATTTTGAAATAATATGAGAATATTGGTGAAAATACTACAAAGTAAAACTCAGGAACAATTGAAATTTCTAGAAGTATTTCAGCACAGTCTTTTGAATCCCTTGCACAAACGTTTGTGTGAGAAAATTCAGTCAGTGCTGTGATTTAAAGAGAAAATACTTAGTGTTTCTAATAATGGCAGAAAACATGCTCACACCTGGGCTACATTTTTTCACCTCAGCCTTTAGCTTCCATAATCACTCATTGCTGATGTTCATGTTAACCCCAATACCTCTTTTCTGTTTTTCCCCCTGCTATCATCTCTTCAAAATGAACCAAAGAAAAACCTCTCCCATCTTTAGAATTATAACCATGTAAATATAGTGCTAATTACCTCATCTCATTGCCTTTGTCCTATCACTGCTTACACTCACTTGTTGTGCACTATCTGAAGTTTCCCCCTGGATCTTCAGTTGATTCCAAAGGCAGATGTGCTCGGATGGAGCGTCCCTGGTTTAATGGGTTCCCTCTGG
The DNA here is from genome assembly GCA_013397845.1 of Melanocharis versteri. Taxonomy (NCBI): domain Eukaryota; kingdom Metazoa; phylum Chordata; class Aves; order Passeriformes; family Melanocharitidae; genus Melanocharis; species Melanocharis versteri. The sequence goes on along the minus strand of VZTG01009792.1, from coordinate 691,146 downwards.
AGCTGGGACTACTGTGACAGCTCCTGTGGCAAAGTCAGCCTGATCTTTGGGGAGGCCTCAGGGTGTTTCTGTGAAAAAGAATAAATAGAACAGTTATTAATGATGATGAAGGTTTATTATGCTCAAACCTGCAAATTTTGGAGCCAGAAGTTTCTTTAAGTAATGATTAATCAAGGCGACAGAAAGGAAAGACGCAGAAAGATGTTCATGGCAAAAATACTGTTAAAATCTTTAGAAAAGGGAAATTCAGGGCTGAAACTGAGAGGCAAGAAGCACTTTTGGTCTCCTGGTCTGTTAAGATGCTCCCTGGCTTTGTTTTTCTAAGCAATATCATCTGTCACTTTTCCACAATTGTATTATTGTAACACTATTTAAAAATGAGTTTTCTCACCAGGCATCATTCCAAGCCCTCACATCTGTGACTTTTATCTTGCTGCATGTTTGCTTCTAAATTGAAAAAGATATTTAGCTACAGGTGTTAATTCTTCCCTGGTTTAGCCCCAGGACCATTGTAAAAACAAACCTTTTTAACTTTGAGCAAAGCTGGGTATATATTAACAAAGAATACATTTCATGCAGCATTATTAAATGTCTTTTTACAGAATAAGGGATAAACTAGACCATTTCAAATAGACTTAAAAAAAATCTTTATGCTAGAACCTTCCCCCAGATAAATACAGTTTCAAAATCACTGATGTTTTCTTGAGAATAAAATGTAAAGAAAGTTATGACAGTCAATAGACATTAAAAGTACTTCTTGCTTCTAATGAAGAATTTGTCTTCATCAAGATGCACTAGTTTCACCTTTTTACCTTCATGGTTACAAGAATAATATTTTAAATGCATTTCAGATATGAAAAGACACATTCAGGCCACTGATGGCAATTTGATTTATTACCTAATGGCTTAAACTGCTGAAGTTTGACAAATTTTAAAACAAGATATTATGCTGTTTAGCATTAATTCATCTTACTGAACAGAAATCTTAGCTTCCACATTTTAGTTTATTTTAAATAAAAACGAAAATTACAAATCAGGATGGTTTACCTCATGTCAGCTGTGGAGGACTGGGGTCAAGAAGATTCTCCTTTTCTGCATCTTCCCTGCTTTTGTGCTCTTTTTTCTTAGCCCAGTACATACTATTATTCTGACTATTTCTTTTATTCCTGGGATTTGTAAAAGTTCTTGGTATTCCTTGTTCTTGACTTAGAAGAATCTGTTAATAAAACATCCTGCAGCTGATGGCTGTGTATTATATGATCCTGTAGAGCAACTGCAGAAACTGCTCTCGTCTCTTGTTTGGAGGAGCAGCCCCAAAAAGCAAAAAAACCCAACCAATCTTGAATAATTATTGTTATAAATGATTTAAAACCGTACATATTACGGTAAATTAAAAGAAACTCTGCACTTAGCCAATATTTTTGAATTGTTAAACACTTTTATACACATAGAACTCCAGTAGTTGAAGCCTAACATGCAATTACTGTAATATGAAATTTAAGATTGATGTTTCTGACACATCCTAGTTTTAACTTATAAAAAGTCAAATTAAATCTTTGATTTATCATTTATATTAAATAAAATAACAGTAATTTTTAAGTTTTAATTACTGAGCTCATAATTATTATATTCAATAAACTCATTATGAACTATAAAAGTTTGGCATGCCCAAACACATTTTAATTTCATATAATTAAAAACAATCCCAAAGGCTAATTTTGCCTTCCAGAGCACTGAATATAAACAAGAATGTATTATTTTTATCCAGGGAATGGGCTTATCTACCTGTTCCTCCATTTCTCCTCATGCTTATGCTTTATTTTAAGAGATGTGAAATAGTACCATGTAAAATCATGATATTTCATTGATAATCTTTAGCTGATTTGACAAGAATAGTGTTCCTTTACAAACAGACATGTCCAGGGACTTGAATAATATTTCTCAGGAGAAGCAGCCTCATCAATAGCAGATAAGAAACCTACAATGTCTGTTGTTTTCTCCTCAGGATCCCATGGGAAAGAGCTTAACATCTGTTCCAGGCACAGAAGTTAACTCTGGATCCATAAATCACCAAGTCTGTCCCTCTCCTGTCAACCTCATTTCACCCTCAGTGGGCCGCGTGCAGTGCACAGGGAATGGATTCAAAACAAAGGGCAGGAATCACAAATTTCGGGCTGAACTGAGGAGAAGATGTGGCTGTAGCAATAGACCCCGCAGACCTGTTCTGCAGGATCAGCTGGCTGTAGACAGGAGGCCTGTGGTACACAGAGCAGGGATGATGCTGGCAGCCCCTCTGGGGCTGAGGCTGCTCCGCTGTGACCCCAGCATCCTCGCTGGTGCAGCAGGAGGACGTGGCTTGGGACCAGAGTGGAGGCTGCAGGGGGTGAAGTGAGACCCCTCGGCTGTGACAGACAGGAGCTGCTGCTTACAGGGCTGCTCTGCTTCACTCACAGCAAGGTTTGGGTCGAAAGGGACCTTAAAGATCCCCTTGTTCTTCCCCCCTTGCCATGGCTGGGGACATTCCACTGGACCAGGTTGCTCAGAGCCCTGTCCAGCCTGGCCTTGAGCATTTCCAGGGATGTGGCATCCACAGCTTCTCTGAGCAACTTGTGCCACGGCCTTGCCTCCCTCCCAGTAAAGAATTTCTTCCTGATATCTAAACTAAATCTACCCTTTTTGTCTAAAGCCATTTCTCCTTGTCCTATCACTCCATTCCTTTGTGGAATGTCCCTCTCCAGCTGTCCCTTAAGGCACTTGAAGGTGCTCCAAGGTCTCCCTGGAGCCTTCCCTTCTCCAGGCTGAACGGCTCCAACTCTCAGCCCGTCTCCATAGCAGAGGTGCTCCAGCCTCCTGATCACCTCTGTGGCATCCTCTGGACTCACTCCTGCAGGTCCGTGTTGTTCCCATACCTGGGACCCCAGATCTGGGCGTTTCAGTGTGTGGTTGTTCCTCTGCTACCACAGCCAAGCCTGCGCTTCTCTGCCCACAGCTCGGGTGGGGTGACCAGCGGGGCTGGGTCTGTGCTGCAAAGAAACTGTGGATGTGGCACCTGGGGACATGGTTTCGTGGTGGACCTGGCAGAGCTGGGTTAATGGTTGGGCTCATTGGTCTTACAGGTCTTTTCCAACCATGACGATTCTTTTTGACCTGTTGTTCTTTTCCCCCCACAGCCCTGGCCCCACAGCCCCGCACAGGCTCTGAGGGAAGGGTGGCATTGGGAAGTGTTGCTCCCCTCTCCTCAGAGGGCGGAACGGAGCCTCTCCTGGCTTCATCCCAGTCACTGCCCATAGGACAGCCCCTGGGAATGGTTCCTTTCTGATTTTCCCTACCACTTCCTGTATCCCACTCTCCGTAGGCAGTGTTTTCCTCTTTAGCTCCATGTCTGTGTGGTACTGTGGGGGTTAGTGAGCATTACTTGTGTCCCTCCATGTGCATTTGGATTTGAAGACTTTTTGCTGTGTTTTTCAATTTTTAATATGGATATTTAACCTGGCAGGTGGTAGATGGGAGGCAGGCCCTGAGATTATCACAGATTTATAGGATCATTTAGGTTTGAAAAGACTTGAAAAGTCCAGCCATTAACCCACTGCTGCCAAGCCCACCCCTAAACTGTGTCTCCAAGCGCCACGTCTACACATTTTTTTAAACACTTCCAGGGATGGTGATTCCACCACTTCCCTGGGTACCCTGTTCCAGTGCTTGACAACCCTTTCAGGAAAGAAATTTCTCCTCATATCCACTCTAAACCTCCCTTGACCCAACTTGAGGCCATTTCCTCTCACCCTTATTGCTTCTTACCTGGAAGAAGAGACTGACCCTCACCTGGCTACAACTTCCTTTCAGGTACTTGAGGAGAGCAATAAGGTCCCCGCTGAGCCTCCTCTTCTCCAGGCTCTCCATCCCCAGCTCCCTCAGCTGCTCCTCACAGGACCTGTGCTCCAGAGCCTTCACCAGCTTCCTCACTGCCATTTTCGGTGACTGGTGTCCTTGGCAACTCTATAATAGAGTCACCACTAAAAGAAAAAAATCGTCATAAAGAGGACAGATGAACAGTATCCATATGGATCACACAAAGGTCTTTGTCCCCTAGTGTCCCATTTTTGTCCAAGGCAAGAAGGAAAATGTCTCAGGGAGATGGTAAGAATGCGTTTAGTATGGCATCAGCTCCTTCAGGGACTTCCCACATTTTAAAGTGTGGCTTCCTGAGCCAGAAGTGCTGCCCATGTCTTTGATTAGCACTGATGTGTTTCTTTCAGATCCAGAATTGTGCGAAAGTCCTTTTAGTAGGAGTGTAGGCTTCCTCTGGCCATTTTCCTGGTTATTCTCACCTGGTGGCGCTTATTTTTCACTAGCAGGACAGGCACAGATGGTGCCTCAAATCCAGGTGTGCCTTTTCTTTAGTTTTTTGAGTTTAAATACTTGTCAGAGTCCTTCTCAGCTGCTGCTGGCTTGAGAGATTTGTTTTCCTGTGGAAGTGACATTTTCTGAGCAAAAGCAGTGAGGCTGTCCTGAGAGTAATCTTTTGAGCAGCATATAAATGGAGTGATTAATCCACTGGATGCACTTCTCTGTAATTACAAGTAATTACTTTAAAGTCAAATCTGCAAATGAGAATACCTCTCTGTACGGTAGGGGAAGATGTAAAAAGCAGCTGAAGTGGCTATCTTTAAAATGGCATTAAATCACTGATTGTTTCCGAAGGCAGGAATAAAAGGATAAAATAGCGGTTTTTAAAGCAAACTTGCAAGTTACCCTGACACCAAACCTGACTCAGTAATATGATGAAGGGATATTTTACAATACAAACTTTTAACGATTTTTGGTAATAAATTTTAATTAGGAAATAAAGTAGAAAGCTTGATTTTCTGCTGTCTAAAATTTAAATGGAAGTGTAAATGCTGAAATAGTTTCAAAACCCAACCCACTGATGTGTAGAAAAATCACTAACATGTATCAATATGAATATAAAGATACTGAAAATTACCTCTCTTTTACTTATTTCAGTTTCATGCTTGAACATGATTCAGCATTCTTGTGTCTTTTCAGTTTGCATTATATTTTTCTAGAATCTATGACTGAATTTCCTAAAGTCACTAATAAGCTTCTTTTCAAATAATGTTTGCCATCCCTTCTATTTATGTCATACCTAATTAAGGTGATCCTATACACATGTATGCTTAATTAAGGCTTTTCGTTAAAATAAGCCTTTAATCCAGAGGTGCTGGGCCTTAATTGAAACTCAGAGAAGATTAGTGTCGCCCCTTATTTTGGTTTTCACTTTTACTGTACTTCCTACTGCTTCTAAACTAAAATGCCTGTGTTAGCCTTAGCTGATACATGGCCAGGAAGAAATTAAAATTCATGCTGCAGTCTTCTGGAGAGTAACATGCTTTAGTAATTGCCATTTCTTATTAAGCGCCACCTTTCACCAAAAGCCTCCACTTCAAATGCAAAAGGTTGCTTTAAACACTCCAAAGACATTAATATAATGAACACACTGTCTGTTTTGAAGGTGACTAATAAGTGACTAATGATACCTGGTTTTATCCATGTGTGTAATTTTTAAATGTTAATTGTATGTTTAAATAGTGCTGAAATCTCAGATCTGTCTAGGATGATTGACTTTTACAGAATCCTTTTTAAGAAGACTTAGGAAAAATGAGGATTGTAGCCACAGGTTAGCTGCACTCAGCTGAGGTACTGTATGTAAATTTTAAAACCTTTTTGGAGGAATAAGACACAGATTCAACAGCTTCTGGTCTTCTAGAACAAAATGCACCAGCCAAAGAGCCAATCTATTTCCTTCTTGTAGAGCTGCAACTGGGCATGGTACTGCTGATTAGCAGAGGCAGGTGGCCTGCTGTCATTAATGGCAGGAGAATAACTTTTCAGGAAGAGCTATTAAATTGTGTGGGCTGAATAAATCTGATACAGAAACAGCAATGCTGGGGCAAAGGTTTGAAGCAAACTTTTTAGTACAGCAACTGTAATGAGCTTCACTGGTATCGTGTCTTTACATCATGAAAATTGCTGCCTGTAATGTGTTTTTACACTTAGTCGTGCTAAAAAAGTGTAATAAGAATATGAATATAAGTGAAAGGAAAGTAGTGCTATTGTGCAGGTTGGTTCAAACTGAATGGTGGTTTCTAAAAGGATGTGTTATAAAAGTGTGTATTGACACAATGAGTAAAGGCTGCGTGGTGAGGGCTCTACCTGCCCTGAGCTTGTCCCTGAAAGGTTTGTAGGGTGGGATTGTCCCAGGGATGCTGGGCTGTGTCACTGCCTCCCTACCAGGCTCCAGGGTGTAGACATTGAATAGGGTGGGTAAACCTTGGCACGTGTAAACGTACAGATTTTTTTCTCCCACTGGAAATCAGGGCATTTATGCTGCTGGAAGTATTTCTCCTGAGAACCAAGTGCACTGCTGTCATAAACAGTGAGAGCCGAGTCTGAATGCATTAAAGAGGAATTCCAGCTTGAAATACTTCTGCTGGCTGAGGAGGGCAGGTTTTGGCAAATCTGCACTTGTGAGCCCTGCCTTTGACTCAGCAAGGAACACCGTGCCACAGAGCTTTGTAGTTGCCTTGTTAAAGGTTGTTTTAAGAGAACTGAGTCAGATATCCTTAATTACAAAAATAGTGTCTGCCCTTTCTTCTCTGGAGTTTGAAAATGTTTTACCTCATTTGCTCTTTGTTCACATATATTAAATACATATTTGTTTGTACACAGGCATGCTATGTATTTGTCATTGTTGTGCTATTTGCTTACTGTTTGCATTTTCTGTGAATTTCTGTTAACTTTCAGGCATGTGCTTCCAACTCAATAGGAAAGCTGAGCAATTTTAGTTTGTAAGGGTAGTACAGATGTTATTAGGTCTCATTTAAAGCCCTTACAAGTCAGTGAAAAGGCTGTCACTTGTTCATAGTTGAATTAAAAATCTGTTCTGTTAAGTAGATATTACTTCCTGCTCAGGGAGAAAAAGCTTAATTTAAGGGGAAATTTGTATGTGTACATTTTTGGATCAAATTAGATTCCAACCAAAATGTGATTTCACATATGACCACTGATTTTTATTGAGCATATGTCTTAGTGAAAATCTTGTTACTCCAGCAGTGCATGTTTAGTAAGGATTTATAGATCTAATGTGCTTTATATTTGTGAAAACTTTCAAGTATTTTGTAAGAATGCATTGGCAATTGCTTTGGTAACGTTGCCGTAAGAAGGACAAAACATCTTGTTTGCAATATTTCTAATGCCTGTGCATTAACCATGTGTGGTACGAGGCTGGGTAATGTGGTAGACGTAGGAATGTTTAGTTTTGGATGTGTTTGTGAAGTGCTGAGTATGTTCTGATCTGTAATTTCCGGTCAGGTTAATGTTTGCTTAATGGAGACGTTTTTCACTTTGTGGGAAATCCGTTTAATTGTGTAAAGGGTGAATTTTCTGCAAATGTGTTCTGTAGAGTGCAAGCCTTGAATTCGTAGCATTGTCAGCATTTAATGCACTGATATTGTTTCTTCCTTTCTGTTTGTCTTTGGAGAGGTCCTCATTCCTTGGGGATGAAGTAAAGCTCTGGTTCCATCACTGCAGCCTTCAGAATTAGCACTGAAAACCCAGGATTCTTTCCCTGGGTTGATGAAAGTAATTTCTTGTTTGCTGTGTCAAACAAAGCATGCTATTTATCACATTGTGGTTTGTGTATCTTTTAAGAAGCTTTCAACTTTGATCTGAGGCAAGGTACACTCAGTAGCACAGATGACAGAAGTAACAAACCAGTGATGTGCATTGTCATTCATACAAACTCTTTGAGTCAACAAATACTGAGACTCAGACGTAGAAAACCATACTGCTTTTGAGGGGGCTTGTGCATTCTTGTGAGAAAATGAAGACCTTTGCTTTTCTTGTTTCAGACAAAGGTGTGGAACAATTTATTAGTTAAGGATTCAGTTCAGTGTCTGCAATCAAAAGGTGCCTCATCTAGTCCAGATTCTGGCCCTTGCTGATATTTTCTAGGTAAACAGTTGCATTTAAAAGAAATTGCAGAGATGGGCTCAGTAGCACATAAAAGCTGCTTTCTTCAAACTGTCATCACAGAGGTTTTCAGAGCATGCTTTTAATACTTCCAAAGCTGGTGTTTGTGTCTTTTTCTCCCTCTTCTCCCTCTCTCTCTTTATGTTAAATGCTATTTGAAACAGGAGTGTTTTTTTAAATACAACTTTCACCCGCTTTTTACCTGGTGTGTCTGAAGGGAAATTAACCTTTTGTGTAACAAGACTGAGGGTTAGAAAACTGTTTCACAAACTTAGCATTTTAAGAGAATTCAAAAAAAGAAATTTATAAAAACCAGCAGTAGTTATGAATGGTTGTGTGATTCTGGCAGCTGCCACATGTTAAAATTTTCAGGTTTGAGGCACAGTTTGATCACCCACTTTGACCTCCTAAGATTGTACAAGGAATTTTATGCAGTTGTTTAGAACTTAAACAATTTGTTTAAATCATGTATTTCAGAAAGCCATCCAGTTTTCATCTAAAAATTTCATAACTTGGCGGAGGTTGTTTGTTCAAGTGATTAATCATCGTGACTGTTACTCTTTATTATATCTCATTTGAATTTGTCTGGCATCAGCTTCTAACCATTTGCTCTTTTTATGCCTCTCTCATCTAGGCTGAAGAGCTCTTTATTAACTGGTATTATTTTCTCCTTGAAAAGATACATTAACGATGTCATCAAGTCATCCCTCAATTTCTGTTGTTAATCTGAATAAATTGGGTTTGTCAGACCACTCTTGAGACATTTGACTGGGCCTAGACTATTTTCCTGTCTGTTTTGCACCCTGTGCATTATACAAATTTTCAACTTAAAAAAATTAAGATACTTGAAGAATGCAGTATTCTGTTCTTTGTTTTATCAACAACTTATACAAAGCAAAAATATTTCTTATTCTTGCTTAGTATTACACATTTCCTCATAGAACAAAAGTGTATGCAGCAAAACCAATCTTTACAAGAAAGGGTATTTTCCTATAATTTTGCTTGTCTCCTCTTGTATTTGCAGATGAAAATGTTCTATTTCTTAAAGGCTGCTCAAACCTCTCATCTTTGCAAAATACACCCAACAGCAGAAGACACGATAAACAACTGCATCTGTGGTGCAGCAAGGGGGAAAAGACACCTCTAAAGAGGAACATTTCAGTAAAATAATGAAACTTGCAAATATTGATATAAGGAGCTTAAAGGAAACTCTGAGAAGAGCTTAATGTCTGGCATCAGGATAATGTAGGTATAATTTATCACTTGTGAAATATGGTGCTAAGTTAAAAAATCAATGAGGTACAATAATTCATTTCTCTATACTGTGTAGGAAAGAGTTTGGGATGTGGAAGTGGGAGGCTGCTCTATAAATCCCATAGGTTTTTTTAAGACAAGAAAAATGAAGGGTGCATAGGACCAAGAGAGAATATATGGGCTAAATACTGCCTTGGATAGGTTATGAGTGACAGCAAAGAGCACAAAGCAAAGACTGTTTTCTTCTCTGACGGGGTTTTTAGGAGAATGTGGGTAGAGATAGATGACAACATTGGTGTGTATTTTCCAAAAAATAGGGGTTTATTATTATTTCAGAGCCATTTGCCTGTAATACAGGTGTATTTAACCTCAACTACTTTAGAGGAAATTTGAAGAATGTTTATAGTGATAACGTGCTGAAAATACATGAGGAGTCACCAAGGCACAGAGGGAACAAACCGAGAAGACAAAGAGCTTATGCAGAAACAAAGTGTTTTGGTGGCTTAGAACTTCAGCAGAGCAGATCATAAGGAACCACTTGCCTTAGTATTTGCTATTTACAAAGAGCGAGTGCTGCCAAAAGCAGTGGTGTATATACAGGGTTTGCAACAACCCATGGAATTAAATGACAGTGAAAGTCAGAACATGTGGCATTCGTCCAAGGAATCTGAAGGAGCTAAAGAATTGCTAACTGAATTCCTATTAAAAGTTAGGTAATTAATCAGGAAAATGTGATACAATAGGGGAAAACTGGAGGTAGCCAGCTTCTTACAAAACCGTGTTGGGATAAGTGGTTCTGAGAATGCTTCCAGGAATTACGATGGTGAACTTTTTTGGTGTCAAGAAACTTAATTGATAAAGTCGTTAAAGATAAAAGACCCAAACCTACAAAGAGCTTGGATGGAGTATAATTCTAAGAAAAAATAACCCTGATTGTTGCAACAGTATATCTTGCTACTCCAGCCTTATAGTTTATTTCAAAGATTAACAATTTAATGGAGAAGTTTAGAAGTACATATACAGTTCTATTAAAAAGATGTGAGTTCCACAAAAAATACTAGACAAAGCTTTTCTAGAGAAGCTAGTAGCACAACTCAGCATAAAAATAAAAACTTAATAGTTAAGGTGAGACAAATAAAACCGATGGGGGGGAAAACTAGGTTGGTGATAGAAAACAAAAGATTTCCTCAGAAAAATAAATCAGTGGGATATCCAAGGATCATTGTAGATGTGTTTAAACTGCCACAGAGACAGAGCATGTGCCACCTTTTTTTCTGACACAGCAGGTCTTGCTCCCTGAGCTGCACTGTGTGTGTCCCTTCCTGCACCTTCCCAAACCATGGAGGTGTCACAGACCTTTCTGTGCTGCACCCTGTTGTGAATCTGATTTTGGAGGAGAGGCTAGAAGTGGTGACTAACGACATCCCAATTTGCTGATGAAACAAAATAAAGCATTTCCTCACCATGTTTCTAGGATAAAAACCCAACCTCAAACACAGGAAGGGTCAAGGGGGAAAATGGAAATGATTAGAGGCATGTGGGGAGCTCCTTTACGAGTAAATTAGCAAGAATGGACTAGATTTGCAGCTGATGAAAACTGGCACAGTTCCACGAGAATCAGTGGCATTTTGCCAGTTTACACCAGCAGAGAACCTACCCCAATATGTTTTTGATATGAAAACCAAGACAGTTATAGCGGAGACCTAGAGCAAAAGACTGACATAATTATGAAAGCAAGGCCGTGCAAAGGCTAGAGGGTGTGTCTTTAGAGATGCGGGGGTTTTTGGGTGCTGGTTGAGATCAGCTTTTACAGTCAATGCAAAGTTGCTTTCTAATTTTTGCTGTAAGATGCAGATTTCTTCTGTCATATCCCAGCCTTCTCCAGTCCAGGCCTTTCTCCTACCTTTTCCCAGTTCCAGTTCTATACTCCACTGGCACCAGGGAGGGTTTTTTAACTATTCTACCTGTGCACCACAGAGCAAAAGAGGAGCACTGAGGGTGCAGGAGGCAGCTCAAAGGTCCATATAGCGGTCAAGGTGTTTTTGCTCTTCTGCCATCTGCCCAAACTAGCTTCAAGGTGGGGAACTTGCCTTCTGCCTCCAACTCTCTGCATCACACAGCTTAGTAGGAGCTACAGAATCTTTCTGGAAAAGCACGTTAATCCTTGTGTGGGTGGCCCACACTGAGCTGAAGGCAGGTTTGGTGGCATGGTTGAGCTGCCCAGGTTGTACCACCCAGCTGTGGATCCACAGATCTCCAGCTGTGTAAAAGCCACAACTTTTCTGATCCTGGTGCCTGTGTTTTCCCTCACTGGTGCAGAAAAAATTCTGTGTAGACTACTTGGACAAGAATAGAGGCTGGTTGACTGCTTGGGGTAAAATATGGTTGAAGTGGTTTCATTTTCAGAGCTCAGGGAAGATGGAACATATTAGCCATAGACAGAGGCTTTAAATCTGCCAACTCCAACAAGTCTCTCTTGAGCACATGTAGAAGGACACACCCCAATTTTATCTCTTTTTCTGCAATTACCACACCAACAATATCTGAGAAAGGCATAAGTGTCTTGAATGTAGACAAAACAGTTTTTCCACTCACGTAGAAGGTTTTTACAGAAATTTTCCAGAAAAGTTTCTTCCTGAGACAGAACCCTGGCATGGAAAACAACTCAAGTTTGGCAAGGTTATGAGCAACTGAAAATATTTAATAAAGTGGTGTTAAACCACTTAATTATAAACACAGTTACCAGCTAAATAATTTGTGGAGTGAAGATGTGCTTGATGCAGCTAATTGCACTTCCTGATACTACCTGAAATAAAAGGTGAATTAATGAGAGGGAAACACAAAGTTAATGAGAGTTAATGAGACAAAAACCCGTGCAAATAGCTACATCCACGTGGGGGAGAGAGAGAGGGAATCCCCGTTGCTTCTGTAGGGCAAGCCACTGCATGGAATAGTAATATCTTCTATAACTCAGGGATGGGTGTTACTGAAGAACAATTTCAGATGACATCATTAATATCCAAAATAATTTGTTCCAAGCTGTAGTGACTACAGTTGCCATACAACTTCAGATAAACCCAAGGGTTTTTTTCCTCCCAGCACTGTATTGAACAATAATAGATCTTTTAAAGGGACTATTTCTTCTGCTAAACCAGAAGTCACTTAATATTTCAGACTAGTCACTGGGCTATTGGTGCATGTTGATGTATTTCTCATTTAAAATTAATTTTTCTCCCTAATTTTTTTTAATGCCTATGAAATGTCTGTTCAAATGTGTATTTATTTTGCAGTTTAATATTTTATTAACAGAGAGTAAAATTTCCTAATCACCCTTGCATTTCTAATTAGAATTTTTCTCAGAGGTGAAAGAACAGCATAATATTTGTTGAATAGGAGACACAAATGCTGTTGCTAATGTGATGTAGCTATTGTGCCTGTGTGAGGCTTATGTGCCTGAGAGAAAATAAATATTTATTCCAAGTATATCTGTTAATTTGACAAATATTATTAAATCTCTTTACATATATCATCTCTCCTAAGTAGAGCTTTGCATATTTTTTTTCTAAAATTATACTTTGGATTTGGAAGAATGGGTAAAATCAGACATTCTGTCAAAAATATGCTAACATTTATGGTAGTCCATACAATTAAAAAAAGTAAATTACCATTCAGTTTTAGCATTGTCAATACTGATGGAAAGGTCGCTGAGTAGCTCTTGTTGAATGAGATTTTCTCTAATGTTTAAGCCACCAATAAAACCTCCAGTTAAGCCCTTCATAGGAAACTTAAGAATTGACTGATGGGAGTCACATGGTTAAATCAGTGCTTGTTATTCATAATTTATTCAATGGTTGATGGAAAAAAATTGTCCAATTATTTGACAAATACTGCTTGGCAAGATGATTTACAGAGAATAATGCAAGTATTTGTTGAAGAATTTAAAGTGACAAAAACTGCTAAAATTACGGCCTTTATTCTCAATGCAGTGATTAGAGCTGATTGAATGATATTCAGACAGTTTGACTAATTTTGAATAGTCCTTACACAGGCAATATTCCCATTGACTTCAGCTGGAATTTTGCCAGAGTAAGGACTGCAGGATTGGGCCTTTGAGTGTAATGTCTTGAAAGGGTCCCTTTATAAAGCAGCAGCTTAAATTCTGAGCTGCAATGAAAACCCATTTTCACTTTCCTCTGTTACTTTGCCTGTTCTGTGGAATTGCTCTGTATGAATGTTAATCCCATTCCCTCTTTATCAGCAGAGGGTGCTATGGGAGTTTTGTGCTCTCCAGTAGCCTTTTGTTTATGCGCAGTTCAATCTAATTTAAGTTGAACTGACCATTTCAATGGGAGTCAAGTGTGTATTTAAATGGTGTGTGGGAGAGCCATAGTTTAATGGCAAACCATTTCCCTAATTGATCCAAGTTAAAGAAGGGAGACATTTTAAAGTGGATATTTTGGGATTCCTGGCCTCTACCCTCATACCCTCCTAAATGGGTCACTGAACATGGTCTTACACCTTTACGTGATAAATGATAGCATTTGCACGTGTTTTTGAAAGGCAGGTTCCGTATTCCAAATTACTAGAAATGTGTAATAAACTAATATTTCTGAATATAATCTTCTGTGACTTTTTAAAGTTCCTGATTTTTTCTAAATGTTAGTAGGACTTCAATGCAAAAAAACAGTGTTTACAAATCCCTGACATGGAAATGCCTGAAAGTGGAAAAAAGGATTTTGGTAAGTCAGTATTTCATACGCTTTGTTACAAGAGTGTTAAGGTTGTAAAGTCAAGTGTAGAGAAAACAGAAAATACATAGGCAATCTTAATTCTGGTTATTTTTTCAATTGTTCATCATCATCCTGACAGGGATGTTAAATTACATGATTGCATAGCTGCCTTTTTCTATGAGATGTCTGTGCCTTTAACATATACAAAAGAGGTCACTGAATAGGAGCTTTATGAAATGTTTCTTTTTACCTGAATTGCTCAGTGTATGCCCCTGAATTATTTGCTGCACACCATTCTGTCTAGCATTGAACGCATGATTATCAACTTCCTCAACTATCTTTCTATATAGTGCTACCATAAGAGGGTAGTTTATTAATCCTTTGGTTAATCACTGTTTAAATGTATTTTTGCTATTTAACACACGGGAACAGAAAAAGTAGTGACATGCAAGATAAAAGTGATCAATTTTATTAATTCAAGATGCCTTAGACCTCTTACATTTCAGAATACTTTATACCTGTTGTAGTAAAAGCAGTTCTGTGGCCAACTCCTGCAGTTCTGGATTCTCAGCCCTTTCATAAATCAGAACTGTGATCTCAGTCAATCTGGATTTTCAGAAAGTAAGGGCCAGACAGTCAGAGCTCAGCAGTGCAGAGTTCAGGGCGATCTTTTCAGCATCATATAGGTTGTGGCCAAAACAGACCAGACTGCAATGCTTGAGGATTATATTTTTTAATTTTATGACCTCATTTTTAACTTTCCTCATGCACTGCCTGTCTTTCAACTCCTGCTATAAGAGAGAGGGGATCTTAAAGATGGCACTCTCATTTCCTGCACAATTCCAGCTGTGATGGGTTCCCAGCCTGTTGGCCTCTTGGTACACGGGATGAAATGCCTTCATGTAGATGAACATCTAGAGGTCTAAAACTACAGAGGTCCTGGAACAAAGTTATGGAGGGATTCCGGAGTGCTGGGGTTTTTCTAGCCTTATTTTTCATAATGCCATCCTGTGGAAGGTAGTGAGACTTTGGATTTGTTGGAAACGTAATTGTAAAGCTGCAAATGCTGATTGCTTGAGACGCTGGCAAGGACAAAATTTTTGGATGCACTGGACAATCTGCTGCCATTTGTTGTTCTTCATTACGTGGCCCAGTTTCTACTCTGAACTTTGTAATTGAACTTGAATTGAATTATCCAGTCATCCTTAAACTTTTCTGCCTGATTCTCATTCTACTGGGATAATTTGCCGTATTCCTTTCTAACCATGACTGAGGAGAGGGGGGATAGCAGACAGAGGCAATAAAAGGCACAAGAAGGAGCAAATGTACAACTTTCATTGCTAGTGGGCCTGGTGGGTGCACACAGACAGAAAGGCTCCCAGGGGATGGGCCTGTGATTCAGGAGGACGAGGTACACACACCCCAGATGCCCCAACAGGTTTCAGTGGATCCAGCTTTTCTTATTATTTGCTCTACACTCAAAATTTCCACTCAGTCTGTGTGGGCAGATGTGCAGAAACTCATAACTTGGCTGAATTTGTGGACATTTTCACAAGAACAACAGAATATCGATGCTATGGCAACTGCTGTGCCATGTTTCCAAATCCTGATCTGAGTCACACAGGGAGCAGTAGCATCTCCACCAAGCAGCTGTAAAAGGTATTTTTTATTTAAAATGTAAAAGGTGGGGGGAGGAGGGAATAGGGAAAGAAATGTATTCATCCTCCCAGGTCTGGGGAAGAGCAGAATTGTTTTAATTCAACATTTCTCAAAAATTTCAACCTTGGCAATTTTCAAGCCTCTCAGCCCAAATTATTACAGTCTGAGGAAGCTGTGGACTTCTGTAAAGATGGTATTTTAGTGGGAAATCTGAGACAGCCTTGTCTAAGAGCACTGCCCTCTGTAGATAGTGTGTTCTCTACCATAAACCATAATCTTCTGCTGGTGAGAAAGTTTTGTTCATTGCTTTTGTAGTGCCTCCTAACCACCTTAGAATACCTTCTTTAATTAACTCCAGACCTTGCACAGATAAATTCTGTTTCCTCCGGCACCATCAAAAGCATTTCTATGTTTGTTTTTTAGTTTTAAAGAGGACTTTGAAATCCAAAGGTGACGCCTTGTTTGAGGCTATTGCAAGAACAGGTATAAGATGATGAGTTCTCTGAAAATGTTTGCAATAATATAAACAAATGTCGAATTTCTAAATTGAAGACTGCCCATTTTTCTTTTGTTCTGTTTTGACACTGTAACTAACCAGTGTGCTTCACTTCCAGATGTGTTTACCTGGAGATTTTGCTCATTGCTCATTTTCACAGTTGCGTTCTTAGCACTTCCAATTGTAGAATTTTCTTGTAGGTCAAATTAATATAATTCTTCCTTACTGATCTCTAGAAGGTGGTCTTGCTCTCTAAGTGCTAAGGAATAAGGATGTTATTGTTAAGGATATTTTTACTGTGATATGTCTCTGAAGTAAAAAAATGAAAAATTTTTGTATTTAGGTGGCTATTTAAGAAAAGTGATATAATACTCTTCTTAAACCTAGTGCTAGAGGAAAATATTTGACTTGCTGTTTATTTGTTTATATTCAGTCATTGAAAGAGGATTTAAAGGGGTGATTTGTACTAGAACAAAACAGATTCAGAGAAAGTTTTTCTTATGCCCACTGAGAAGGATAAGTGTAGATGGAGATTTTTCTTTGTATGTAAATATTAGGATGTATATGTGTTTTTACTACTGCTCTAACTCTCTTTAAGAGTGTTGCTGAGCACTGAGACCTAAGCAGCCAGGAGAGACTAAATAGATGAAACTGTACTTGTTCATCAGGAGGAGCTTTCTTGCCAAGTTTTCCAGCACAGAATGTGTTTTGTTTTATTAGTTTTTACTGTTGTAAAAGTCTCTTTAACCTGCTTTTATGCAGGTTGCAATAAGGAAGTTAATGCTTCCCTAGCTTGTTCAGATCACTTGTAAAATTATTGGTACCAAACTTAATACTGCTCCATCCTTTGTTTTATTTCTTGCTAAGCTCTTCTGCCATGCTGTGTGCTCTCATTTTATATTATATCCAGTTTGAGTGAATCTATCCTTGTATTGATCCTTGTGGTGACCTGCCAATCACTTTGCTTACACTTCTCCATATGTAAAGGCCTTCTTTCTTTGATATCCTCCCTGTCCAATCAACAGCTCTTCCCAGTTCCTGGGATGTTTAACTTTTAGATTAGACGATCAAAAGGCCTTAAATCTCAGGCAAATTATATAGAAGTCTGTTTAGTATAGATGTGTATAAAATCCGCACTGTTTTTTTCCATTCTGTGTCTCAATTATTTCTGATTGCATCCCACTGATTTTGTTTCTTCTTCAGCCCACCAGTAAATAAGATCCCCTATTTTCAAGGATTTTCATTATTTTTATGTTCTATTCTTGTGTTGGAAGCATTTAAGCATTCTTTCCAAGAGGGATGGATAAAGGAGGCATTGCAGAAAGAAAGACTTATATGGGAGAAGGAACCGAAGAATGAAAGAAGAAAAGAGAAAGCAGAGAACTCTATCATCTCCTACAGTGACATGATTTATAACTAGAAGTAAGAGCTCCACGTGGAAGGAATTTTTGTTTCTTCATTGCAAAATAAATGCAATGTAATAGCCTTTTACCAGGGCAGGGTACAATATCTAAAGTACACCTCTGAAGTGTTTATCAGGTATCAATGCATTTGGATTCAGGCTTAAACACTAAAGTGACCTAGAATATTTTGTTCATGATGATTGAAGACCTGCAGGAGGGCAAATCTTCCCAGTGTGAGTCACTTAGATAACACAACAAAATCAAGTCTTGGGTGTTCAGAGGTCAGAGCATCCACAGTGTGAATTAGAACAGTACAAAAGTGGGCGTTCCCCTTCTGATAAATCTTTACGAAGAAAAACTTTTCAAATGAAACAAAACAAATTGGAAAAATGCTTTGGAGAAAACAAATTGGAAAAATTAATGTTTTCTCATATGGTTTAGTGTGTTCATTGGTTACCTTGCCATGCGCTGTCAGGAGGAACCAGGAGATGTAATGCAAGTGTCATCGTTCCTTATTTGCAATAAAGCCCTATATGAACCAGGATGTAAAATTCAAATCCCACTGATCTGCTGTTTCTTTGATGTTAAATGCAGACTGATTGGGAACTACTAAAATATGCCCCCATTCAGTAAACAGGGTAGGAAATTCCAGTTTCTCCTGCTTATGGAAGCTTAGTCTTGGTCTAAAGACCACCTGAGGTCATTATGTATTGCATTATCTCTCAGTGCCTTTATCCAGGGAATTCCAGGAAGTAATTTATCTCATGGTACAATAGCCTTTGGTCAACAGCTCGTACCCTTTGTGTAAAAAGTAGATAATGGCCAGTACTAATGATATTGTCCTGGGAGTATGGGCTGTAAATCCTTTCCAGGAAGTCTGGCAAATACTTGGGTACTCGGCATGAGGAGTATCTGAGCAAACTTCATTCAGGACGGGTTGTGGATGGCTTTGTGCATGGCAGTGACTATGTGTAGACACTGTGGCAATGCACATCAGTTTGAGCAGCAAACTCCATTAGTTTGCCAGCATAAACTCCACTCGTTTTGGTTACTGACCATGTCTCTCTAGTGTGCAGAACTGTGGTGGAGAAGATTTTCTGTGGTACATTAGCAACTCCATTACTATTCTTGAGTGGTAACCGAGGACAGCTGACACCTTATCATTGTGGATAGTATTTCATAATGCTGATGTTATCAGGTGGCTGCTTAATTCCTCATCTGTCACCTTCAGCCTTATCCTACTGCTGGCAGAACAAATACACACCCTCCCTTAGGAAGCATCTTTGGAGCAGTCAAAGAATGTTCTTATTTTCCATTTTTCTTTGCCCACTATCATTCTTTAAAGAGCCTGTTGATGTCATGGTTGTATCGTCCATGTAAGTGAAAGAACACAGCTGAGATTTGGAGTCCAATTGTATGGAGTGTTTTGATGCTCACTTGTCCTTGTCTTACTGTATCTAAAACCCCAAACCAGTTCAGTTTCTGTTACTTTTTATTTATGCTTGTAGACCCATTGGGAATTATTTTCCTGGCAGTGTCAGTCTCAGCTGAATGGGTTGGGGAGCAAAATAGTGTGTGTTGCACTGCACTATCCCTTCTCTCTTCCTCCAAGGCTTTATGTCAAAAAAACCCTGGAGAGAAATAGGATGGATCTGGACATGGAGACCCTTGATTCACACAGTCTAATCTCCACTTATTTGATGCTTTCTGTCGCTTGAGATTCCTTGAAAGCCCAAGGGCAACATGCAGCAGTTCAGCTTCAGATGGAGTTTGGGCTGTAAGAATCTGGACCATGAGACCTTGGAAGCTGAAGTATGACCACCAGAGTGTTTCCTAGAGATGTTGGTGTGAATAGTCGAGAGTAGAGAAGCTGTTTTTTTGTTAATAACTTTAGGCATGTAAAATACTTGAGTAGTAAGATAGCAACAGCACTCGGCAGCATCTTGTGGCTTACTTTAGATTAGAATGGCCACCTTAGAAGACAAACTCTGTATTCCTTCAGACTTGGGGATGTTACAGGTATATCCTACTAACACAGTCTGCTCTTTATCAGATCTTTGCCACTATGGTCCTGTTTATCTGCTGTAATGAAATTCTTAAATGAAGTGGAAGCCACCTCTGAATAACACCGCTTTTTCTTGAGTATCCAAATCTAAGTCTCCATGGGTGGGAAAATGCTTTTTTATGTTGTCATAGGAAGTGGGACAAATCTGTGCAGTAGAAGAGCTAGGATACAGAGTTTCTTGGTAGTTACATTCTTAAATGAAATTTTAAAAAAAATTTGATGTCTTTGCAACCTGTCCAGCACCTTTAGATGGACTTTTCTTGGGTAGTGAATGTTTTCTATGTCCAACCTTTAAGCAATGATATGATGTTATATAATGTTACATTTTGTTGGCAGCCCTAAAACTTTTCTCTTCTGGGAAGAAACTTCCCAGACCATATTCCCACAAGAAGTAAGTTTTAATATGTATCTCCCTGATCCTTTTTCCCGTCTGTTCAAAGAAAATGTCAGCTCTCTTTACAATTGGCCAGGAAGCATTTGCAAGAGGTTAAGTGATACTACAAATATTCCTTAATTGAGTTTAGATGCATTCCATGCATTTTTACACCAGCATCAAAGAAAACATCTTTCCAAAGATAAGCAGCTTCTTCTCATATTTCAAAAAATCATCACGTATTTTCATCAAGCTTTCAGGAATGAAAGCTGCTGGACTGCAGTGTTGTCATAATAAAAAACAAAGGTGCACACAGAGGTTCTGTGATCCAGAGGTGACAAGTGCTGAACAAACAGCGCGTGAAGACATCTTCCTACCTGACAGCATCCGTCTCCATCAGTTATTGCTCTCGTACAGGCTCAGATATGTTTGATCAACTTTCAGATGATTATCCTGGCAGGAGCAGGTGAAAGCAGTCATGATGCTTTGATTCAGAGTAAAGTACAAGGCAGTCTGAAGGAACCTTTCATTAGCAGTTGATGCTCTGCTGACAGCAAGATCCATATGAGGAAGCTGGGATGAAAACAGTTTTCCATTTCCCTCCCTTACGAGAGAGGTTTGGTTAGGGTAGTGTGTGTGAGGAATTTCTGCTCTCTAACTTGTATAGTAACACATCTGGTATTCAGATTTATCACTGCAAGATATGAGTCTGGTTTGTCTGCACCTGATATTTCCAATTAAGTGACATGGTTATTCTTTCCCTTGAGTTTAGCTTTTTAAAAGCTGCTTCAAAACACACCTATTCCTGTGGCAGAACCAATGTTCTCTGTGAGAAATTTGAAATCACTCCAATTTCAAGCAGCTTAAACTAAAACCTGACCTGAACCTGTCCAATCAGGAGGTGATTATATTTGTAGCATATATTGGTACTTTGGGATTGGTTACCTGATGGTGGTTTTGCTCTCTGAATAGACTACATTGAGTTGTTGATGCACATCCCAGGCTGTTCACATCAAGTATGACTCTTTGAAATATTCTCCATTCATGCCACTGAAAATGAGTTCAGGTGAATATGCATGAACGAAGAATAAAAAATTAGAAATTCAGTTAGTCTGAATAGATTTTGGAATATGAATACTATTTTTTTTTCTTTTTTTGTGTTTAACCAGTTCTAGTGCTAAATAATTTAATTTTATTGAAGAGTAAGATTTAAATTCTTGTCAGCACTGAAGCAGATGAAGTCATGCTAGTAAGTCCAGTGGAGTTATGGATTTTTAATTTTCTTTCATTCAAAGCCACATTAAACATACAGAGAGGCATAAAGACTCCATAATACAAATGAGAATCAGGCCAGTGGTGTATTTTCATATTCCCAGTATCTGTGCCTCTTTTCAGCATTCATCTTGTACCTCACATCCTACCATTTTTGTCTTTTAATCTGTGTCTATATCTTCATCACCTCTGATACTTTTTAACATTATTTGACCCTAAACTTTGAGTGACATGACCTGCCTTAATCAAGTAGTTGGTTTAGCTCCTGATGTAATCTGCTGACAGTTGTTATCCTGCACACAATCGATAAAGAAATGCCTTTTGGATTATAGGTTTTTGCATTTCACTTTAGCATTTTATCAAATACTCATATTTTGTCACTATTATAACCTATTAAAATTCTCTCCTCTGCTACAAGGAAATGTGATTTTTAAAAGTAAATAGATGCTTATGCAGGCTTTAGTGATTGCAATCTTTGCATTTCTTCCTCTCAGTTTCCTCAATGAGATGAACTCTCCAGTTATTCTTAATCTTCCCTGAGCCATGAATTGTCAAGGGTGAGGTAAGATGGAACCATGCTGGTGCATCATGAGGGGTGAAAGTTGGTTGGAGAAATTGAGCGTGAAACAGAGTAGGAAGGGTACAAATGGCAACCAAAACATTGGAATGGATTTTTTGCTGTGCCAGATTTACAGAGTTGCATCAAAATCAGATTAGCTCTTCACATGAATAAAAGATAATGAGATAATGAAATAAAATTCTGCGTGGCTAGATTCTACAGGTCCTCTTCTGCATTTTTATAATAAAACCAGGAACTCACGTGAATAATTTACCTTTTCTGCAATACCTTCTCAGTTCTTCCTGAAATTGAACAAGACTTAGCATAAATCAATGTTTAATTACTTATAAAATTGTAAAAAGGATTCCATACCTTATTCTGGATGCCTTGGCATCTCATTCTTCAATAAGCATGTGAAAATGGAGTTCTCTCTGGCATCAATAGATAATCACAGTGAGCACAATTAACTAAAATGTGCTCCTGCACACGACACCTTCAACCCACCATTCCTTTAGAGACAAAAGCAGGAGCTGAAAGACCTCAATATCCTTGTGACTGTTGTGGGCTTGCACTCCCAGGTTCATGGTGAATGTCTGACTGCGAGCCCTGGTATGTTCAAAGTTTATTTTCTTTGTCATCCATTTTTACGGTCTTTGTTCACTGCACTTGCAAATACCCTCCTATGTCCTGACCGACTCCTTTAGCAAAAAAAGAAGTGTACAAGAAAAAGTCTTAAGTAATTTATCTTTTACTTGCTGTAATAACAAGCTGCATTTTTGACTTTCCATTGTTTTTCAGTGAAGAAACTTTGTTCCAATATATCTTACACTGCCTGGTCGTACTGTGATGCTCTGGCCAGCTGCTGTAAATTAAGCACACAGCATTTGCCTCATAGGTGATACCTGGTTCTTGATGCAATGGGCATGAATAAATGAATAATCTTTACCCTAACTCTTACCAGTGTACTCTTGATTCTGATAGTTTATGACTACACTGGCAATGATCTTGAAAGTAATGAAAGGCTTCTTAAAAATAGGAATAATTTGTGACACACATTTTGTGAGGCTATTTTGAACGTGAAATGGATTTAGACACAAGAAGGTAGGCACTGAAAGTGGAAATTTTCAAATTCCAACCCAGATAATCCCACCAAATGCTGAATCCTCTATTACATGTCACAGGGTTGGGCAACCTCAATTTTTCTTACAAGGACATATTAGAGAGCAACTGAGAGTCTTTGATCCATAAATTGTCCATATTCCCTCTCAATGCTCAATAAAGAAATAATATAAAGGCCAAAGACAATGAAAAATGCATCCATAAAACTTCTAGGTGCTGTAACAGCAGAAGAAGATGGGGTGTTTTCAAAGAAACAGAATTTTTCATTCATTTTTCATTTACTGCTTGTCTTGCAGGTTGTATCATTTAAGATGAAACTGAAGCAGCACACGGCAAAATGCATCACAGATTTGGGGTACCTTGGCTGTAAGAGGGGTTTTCCTTCCAGTGACATCCCCTGCTATGCAGAAACCTGCCCAGTTTCAACTGGTTTTGGGTAATGGTGAGACATTACAGTGACAGCGCAGGCATAGAAAAGTCTTGCACTATAGATTAGTAGTAAAAAGCTGTTTTCTTTCATCTGCACTTGCTTCTGGCTTATTCTTTTGCCTGCGCTGCTGAAGTGATCATTCTTAATTAAAACCCAATAAAACATGTCCCATTTCTCAGTGTGACATCCAGCACTTCACTGCCATTGGGAGAGGTCACGTTTGGAAAATGCCTGGTTGCTCCCATGCCTTTGGGATAGTTACATACTGTAGAATTCTTCATGTTTAACCTCATTTTTTTCTTTATTTTATTATGTCTATTTTCCTTAACTGCGTTTGCCTCCAAGGAACTTCTTTTGGACTTCCTCTCAAAAAGGAGGAAACCCAAAGCTTTTCTTACTGTTTATATGCATGAAAATGTGAAGAGAGATAAGGCAGAAAATCGAAATGCCATCACTTGCATAGTCTAAAACTGTAAATCCCCACAAAGTAAGGTTAATTAAAGTCCCTGTCTTCACTAGCAGACTATTCATACTCTGTCTTACTCCAAAAATGCCACGTATGTGGGGGATTAGTGAGTGTCTGCATTATCAGATATCTGGCATCAAGTAACGAAGCAAGATGTCCAAGCTTCTGTGATTCACTGGAGCTGTTTATATTTTTCCAGCTGGAGTAGGCATTCATCAGCTCTGGGAAAGCAGGGAGGGAAGTACACCACACCTCCAAATCCCGTTTACTTTCTCCTTTCCCAGAGGAGAGAATCACTTTGTTGAGAGACAAGGTGGTTAGAAGTTAATTGCAATTTAATTACCCCCTGTGTATACTTTTGCAGCTAAAGAGAAAGACAGCCTCTCAGTTAGTATCTCCATGCTTTCAGAAATAGCCCAGTGAGGCTTTCAAAAGAGGTCTGTGAAGGTGGGATGCACATTTTACACCTACAGCCAAGTGGATCCCTCAGTCTTGCTCTTACAGTGCCTTGAGGCAGCATGTTTTTACTTGTTTTTTAAAGATGTTGTGTCTCTGACTAAAATGGTAAGATTTCTGACACCAAGCTAGAGGTGTCCATCAATCAATGAACACAATATAATGAAAATTTTGCCAGGATTTTCTTAATTATTCCTATGATGTTGACAGATAGGATATGGCGCTATGAAAACATGATATAAAAAGACAGCCTTCCTCCAAAACCACTCGAAATCTTAAATAATCATTTAAGGGGAAATTTTCACATAAACCTCTGAAAATCTAGCCTATTCTGTGGCCATGGTATTTTTAAAATATAGCATAGTTGTTAGGCTGCTACCTGCTAGCAGCTTTTATTTTGTCATTAACGTGAAAATACAATTATTGTCCCATGGTTTTTATTATTGCTATCAAAGATTGTTTTTACAGGACAGGGTGTAATCAGGTTTTATAGAAGCCTCCACAGTGAAATTAAACTACTTGTCTGATTTCAAAAGCGTGCATGTCGGTATAAAATTGCACTTTACTCAGCATACCTGATACAGAGGCAGAGTTAAAATACTTGTGACAAAGCAAATGTTAAAACCAACATTTTCTGGAGGAGATTGATATGTAGTAGATATGGCAGAAGGCTGAGCTTCAGGAATCAAATGCTGCTTTTTTTTGTTGTTGTTTTCTTTTTAAAATTTTTGAAATTCTTGTGTGAAAGGCCTAGGTAAATGCTCAGTATTTGCTTGTTCCCATTTCTCCCATGAGCTCCTTGTTTAACCAGGGACTAATACTCACTTAGCTTTTGTATGGCTGAATTTACTCATGAATGTAGTCACTATGAGTATTTTGACAGAGGTGTCTTTATGTTACATTCCTTTTTGAATCTGAAGATAAAAGGCTTTATTTTAATAATTGTCTAATTCCTGAAGGAACAATGACGTATTAAGTAAAACAGTACACAATTTTTATACTTCCTTCTATTAAAAATGCTAAGCCCTGAGTACATTTTACAAATATATATTTTCTCCCTCATATTTAAAGAAGAAGAAAGATGGATGCTGCTAGAATTTTTGAAATACAAGGAGAGCTGATGGTAACATGGTAAATCTACATTGTCCTGCAAGACTCTGAATCCTGTGGACTAATAATTTTGAATGCAAACCACAAAATTTAATCTTTGGCACCTTACAGGATAGTTTGACACTACCTGAATAAAGTTCTCAGGCAAAGCGTGAAGAACATTACCTAATATTTGCAATACCTTTTTGTTGGTATTGCTCTTAGTGCATTTAGCAGGTGGAGAAATCGAAATGCAGAGGAAAGGCAAGGCTTCAATGCAATGAGACAATAAAATGCATCGTTATTATGAATGATTGTTCTTAAATGTATGCCCAAATGTTATGCTGGCTTGAGGCTGAATCGTTTATTTGGGGTGATACAGCAGACAGCTCCAGAATTGAGACGATTGGAATCTGTAGATTCTCATTACTCTTTTTTTTCACTGGATTGTGATTAACATCAACAGCAAAGATGAGAAAATGCAATCAGAAAAGGATAAACCTGACCAGCAGGTGGTTAACACTTTTACAGAATAAGACATTTTCCATTTTTATTAGCATTAAACAACCAAGTGACACTGGGGGTGATGGAAGAGAATATACTAGAAAAAGGGGCATTCCATATGCAGTTCAAGCCTATACGTGCATTGAAAAAAGACCACTGAACTCTCCTGAGTAGTTTTTAGAAATAGTGTGACATTGAGAGATGTCGTGGTTATTATGCTCTTTGACATTAATCCTCATGAATGCTAACTAAAGTTTCGTGCATGCAGCTCTGTGAAATAAATATGTGCATTTGCCACAGAATTCCTGCAGATCAACAGCTTCTTTCACAAAAAAAAGTGTATAGTGTTCAACAGACACTTTAAAAATAACATATTTTTCCTGCTTTTATAAAGAAGATTTAAATTGTTCAGTGTGTTTGTACAGCTAAGATATTTTATTGATATCACGTTCCACAATGTCCGGCTTTGGGCTTTGGAAGGGACCAAATGGTTTCTGAAGGTTTGTTTTGGTTTTTTTCTTATTTTTTTGGACAAGATTAAAGAATGTAAAAGACTATTTGTATTAAACAGATTAAGCTGTTAGTAAACATGTCCCCTTTAAATTAAGTGGTGGTGAAGACAAAGAAAGTGCTTTGTTGTTGTCAGATGGATTTGTCTTAAGTCAAATGGGCAAACAAGTTAAACATCAGTCCTCTTTAAATCCCTAATGGCTGTGCAGATTAAATCTCAAAAGGTCTGTAAAATGAGTAAAAAAATTAAATTGCTTTACTTCTTCCTGTCGTTTACTTTGGCTAAAGCATTTTTTCTTCTTCCTTTTCTTTTTTCTTCTCTTTTTTCTTCTCATCCAGCTTTTGAGAACTTTGTTTTCAAACTGCATTAGCATACAGACACATATTAAACAAGAATTTCACTTCTCTGCAGTCTTGTCACTTGTGATGAATACATCCTTGCTCGCTAAGTGCTGGTGACACATCATTGTGGCAGCTTCTGCCTCTCAACAGAAGGATAATTAATCTTGCTATCAACACTCCTAAACAGAGGTAGCTGGCTCAAAGTTTTTATTCCATAGAGCTGCTTTGTGTGGGGTGGGATTCCTTCATTTGAAATGGCTGCCTGTGAATCGTGGCTTTTCTGTGATTAGCTTTTCTTTAATGCTGGGGGTGTTGATCTGTGTGGGAACAACAAAATGAGCAGGTTTTGTGCTGTTCTGACCTGGCACTTTTATGCCTTTAAAAAGTGAGAGGGTGATTCAGAAAATACAGAAAATAGACCAAGTCCTAAGGTGGCCTCACAGGAGTGTGAAAGAGAGTTCAAGGTATCCTTCTACAGGTTCTTCTTCCATCCCACTGACTACAGTGGGAATTTGGGTGCTGGGTTTCTGCCAGGAGGACATCCGAAGTGTGTTGGTTTTACACCCCAGGTATGAGTGTGAAAATATTTTCTGTGCACGTCCAACAGCTGTCAAGCATCAGAGGTATTGGAGAGGGGACAGAATGCTAGCTCACTGTGCATTTAAAACCGACTATTCACCAGCATTGCCCCCAAGAATTTCATCATCCCAGCAGCTCTGTTATGATGAAAATCAACCAACAGAGTATTTGATCCAATTGGATTTTCATTCAGTTTATTAATGATAAAGAAACTCAACTTCATGCATATTAAAAGAGTGTTGATTGAAGGTCACAGAGGTGTTAGCTGTGGTGTCCTGGCTAAATTCCAGTTGGCTAATTACAATCTGCCTTCCTAAAACTCCCTTGTAGTTTCATTATTTAGATCATTATCCTTTTATATTTAGTTCCAAACTCCTGGTAGCATGACTCTATTTTTGTTAAAGGGCTCTCACTGTTGAGCGTGTTGGGTCCAGGGAAGGCAAATGGTGAAGCCAACTTTCTGCCCCCTTGAGTGCAGTATTGGTGTTATGGATACAGGATTTAAGTGGGGATATATCTAGCTCCAGTACAAAGGAACTGAGGCACATTTTACGATATCATGTCCCACTCTGTGGCTGTCAATTGTTGTTCTAGAATCAGAGGGCACCTAATATGGAAAGGTTTATCTTTTTGCTATTGATTTCTAGTTACCCAAACATATAATTTGATGTGATTTCTCCCCCCACTCTTTAATTTTTGAATTGTGTGCTACTCACTCCTGCTTGCCTGATATTTTCTACCTTTCTGGCAAGCAGCTTTTATATTTTTGCAAAGGTTTGTTGAAGTGAGCAGGTCAGATTGACAATCTTTTTTTTTTTTTTTGGACTGTATCATGTTAGTTGTTTTTTCCCAAAGCATGTGAGCTGTCTGTGGCCCTTCTAAAGGGCTTGTGCTGGGAAACACAGGAATATATTTTCTGTTTTGTGGTGCAGAACATGATTGCCCTCCACTGCAGACACGCCTCTGTTTGGTCATGCCTCCCAAAGCTCTCTGTAGGACAGAGAGAGGTTCTGCACTCCGTTACCCGCTTGGTTCTGTACTCAAGGAACCATGTTGCAGCTTGCAGAGCTGGCCCACAGAGTTAGGGGGCATTTGGTATCAGCAGTATTGCTTTCACATTTAACAGGGCTCACACATCAGTGGTGCTGTCTAATAGTAGCAGGCTGAGATCAAATTTGGCTGTGGTCTGTACTGGCTTTACCACTACTCTCCATTCGTGGTCTTTGGTTGCTGAGGGTCCACTATGAGCAGTGAGGAGAAGCAGTGAAGCAGCTATTTAGAAATGGGTTCAAATGCAGTTGAAATAATTTGCTCTAGAGATTAGGCCCATGCTCTTAATTGAAAAAGGGAAGGAAAATGATTTATCAATTATTCAGTATGTTTTCTTTGTACGAAACACTGAGGGTTTTTGTAAGTATGTGTGTCTCAATATAGTGTTTTTATTGAACTATTAAATGTAATTAGAAACCAAAGGTAAATGGTGTCTCAGTGAGTCAAGAAAGCCACAGAGGAGCTGAGTGGTGTCTGTAGCTTACTGAGCATTGTCAGTTCCCCAGGAAGTCTACCTAAGGGTGATTAGCTCTTTACCCAGGCTTACTTCAGCTTGTTTCTAACTAATGATGATTTACCATTTAGCTAAATGCTAAGCAGCGTTTGTTTGACAGAGTGCAAAGTGCGGGCTCAGAGAAAAGCAGGTAAAGATTCACTACAAAGGGCCTGTCAAAATACTTCTAACATAGATTGTCACAGCATTAAACAATTTATTAATAAGCCTATTAATACCCGAGGATTTTTTTGTGCGTGTGTCTTGAGGTTCTGTTAAAAACATCAGTGTTTAAGATGCTATCCACACAGGCTTAATGCCAGAGAAAGCAATCCCATTAAATTGGACCTCATAAATATTTCATGAGGTCCAATTTAAAATTAATCTTGGCATGAAGCCAAACCAGGCAGTATATTTGCTACTGTATTAAAAAGAAGCAGCAGATGAGGTACTTTTTCACAATAGTAATCTGACTGGATTTTTTGCACAATCCTATCAATATTTTTAATAATACAGCTGTTAGTTTTGGCAGGAAGAAATACATTTCTTTCATCACCTGTTCACACACGAATCACACTGCAACTAGTGTATTCTAAATGTTGTCATTCTACAAAATTATTTTATTTTCCTGGTGATGAAATCTCTGTTTTCTGAAAAAAAAGTCACCTTGTTACTTGAAAGAAAATAAATAGTCACATCTGTAAATTAACAGGGAGAGTGTAGGTTTCTTTGGGAAAGGACTATGAAGCAGTCAGTTTTCAAAAGGGATTTAGGCAGGTAGGAGGTTTCAATGTGATTTGAATCTGAAGTACCTCGGTCATTCATTTGGGGAATGAAGTTGGGGTTTTTAAAGTCATTTTGATTGTGAAATTTGCTTCTTAGTAGGCAAATTAGAAGAAATGTAATTTGACAGCAGTTGAGACTCAGTAAAAATATATCCCCAGGTGTGCTAGAAATCTTCTAGGGAAGCCTTTTTATATTTTTTTGAGACAATGTGTCCAGATTTTAATGCCTCTTTGAGTCATTCAGGACACGGAATCTGAACACCTAAGACATAGGCAGGGAAAAGAGCACTCATTTGCTTTGCTCATTTAAGAGATCAGATGGTTCTGGGGGACTGACTGATGGGAAAGGAATTCAGGCTGCAAAAAATTACTGCAGAAAGAAAAAGTCTCCTACTCTTGGCAATAAGCATCAGATGAGGTCTCTAAATATTTACCAATTTTTGACAAGAGTATTAGAGACTTTCTTTTCTGTCTTTAATATATTGCTTGTTTTCCTAGTCTTTGTCCAAATTCCAGTGTCGAGAATTTCCTTTATATATTTGCAAAACACTTATAAATGTGTGTGTGAGCAAAGGGAATAAATAATAAATACAATGACAATATAAGAGCTTGAGTTACAGTTCATGTTTTATGGCTTTAAAACTGGTGTGAGGATGAAGAAGAAAGCCTTTTATGCTGGAATAATTTCTGGGAGACACTGGTAAGAAACAAGATTACAGGGTGTTTAGAGATGTGCGTTTCAATAAGGAGCAATCACCATTCATATGCATACGTTTCATTTAAATGCATTATATACACTAGCAGATTGGGAGGCAATCCTGAAACATTGAACATAATTTATTTGGATTTGAAGAAAGCCTTTGCTTTTGTGCCTTACAATGGATTTGATTTACTAAGTCGGGAGACATAGTGGAAGCAAATTCAAATGGACTTGCATTTGACTGAGGAGAGGGAAATAGTGGTTGTATGAATGTGGAAATGGACAAGGGCGCTGTGGAGGGAATGCCGTGGGGTTCATCACACCTGACTTGCTGCCAGAAATTCTTGTTTAGGTGCAATAGAGTGAAGGGGGAAGGGGACGCTTCTTCAGGGGGCGACCTGTGCCTCCTGTCTTAGAGACGAACTGAATCCTCTTGTGAAGTCCTGCTCTGCCCCATTTATCACAGATGGAGCCTATAGACCTATCTTGGACTAGATGCCTCCTGTGAAACTAGAGAAGGTGAATACCAAATTTATTCTTTCTTATAGGTGTGACTTGTCTCTTTGCTTGATTGCAACGAGTGAGAGACTTAAGCGACCATTTGATTTATCTGGACTCTTCTCTAGTGGGTTTTGGACTGGGCCCTGTGGAAGGGAAGTAAATGAAATGCTTCCTGTGAAGGAAGGGTGCCTTTGATCAAACACTACTTAGAGTGGCAATACTGGATGGGTTATGCAGGGCAGGAGCAAACAGCTCTGGAAACCAGCAGGGATTCACTGAGAGAGGGTCACCTCCAAGCTGACAGCGAGAGCTAATCCCAGCTCAGGAGTGACGTGTGTGTGCCAATGCTGCAGCTACATCTAATAGTCTCTGAGATCTGCATTTCGGAGTCTGTGGCATGTGAATAAAAGGGCACCTAAGAAACAAGATGGGTTTGATCTCTGATCCTTCCAAAGATGGGTTTTTCAGGATGGCGAAGTGAAAGATGCAGATTTTGAGAAGTAGGGATTTCACTACTTCAAGGAACTCTGGCCATGAGATTACTATTATGTAGCAAAATTTGGTCAAAAACTGAGACCTGTGTAGCTTTCAATTTACTTTCCCAATTATAGAGAATCACAGAATGATTGAGGTTGGAAGGCACCCCTGGAATTTGTCTAGTCCAGCTCCTCCTGCTCATAGCAGGGTCAGCCACAGCAAGTTACTCAGGGCCATGTCCAGTTGGGTTTTGAATATATTCAAGAGTAGAGACTCCACAACCTCTCTAGGCAACCTATTGCAGTTTTCAGTCACCCCTACAAGATAAAAGCTTTTTCTTATGTATAGATATCATTCCTTGCCTGTATTCCTTGTTTTCTTGGATACCATGGAGAAGGGTCTGGAACTGTGTTGTGTATACCATCTCAGCAGTAGTACATGCAAGGCCAGGGCAACCCCATCGTGGAGTCCCATCACTGCTTTAGGCATTCTTTCCTGCCCAGTTAAGGTGCACTTCACAGTATCTTTCTCTAGATGCCAGATTTAAGTTCTGAAATACAAGAATTAAGTTGTCTGTCTGAAGATAATCAGCTTTTCCATATGCTTTTTCCTGCTTCTCTCTTTCTCATATCCTCTCAGCAGAAAGAAATCCTGTTTCCTTTTTGGCCCAGGATGTAAATTCTGAAGTAAAAATGAACTTTCTCAGTTATGCCAAACAATGGAGAGCTTCCAGTGATTAAGAGTGAAGGTGAAAGCTCAAGTCTTATAAAAGAAAGGATATACTGGATTGTGAAATAGATATCTTAGCTGGGTATATAAGAAGGAAGAGAAAGAAATTAAATAAAACATCATGATATGAAAGAAATTAATAAAAAGACAAATTGCTGTAATCTGGAAGCTCACCCACACAAAATGACAAAGACGGTAGAAAGTCTGGAGTCTGGTATCTAACAAGAGGATGACTGTGATTCACCCAAGTGACTGCAGCAAGGGCGAACAGAAAGTCTCAGACACAGTGTTTCCAGTAGTGATAAAGACTATCAATGTCATCCCAAAAAGCACTGTCAAAGCCTAGGGTTTTTTAGCCTAGCAAACACTGTCCTGTAAGTGGTGTGTCTGCTCTGTGCACCCAGCAAGGGAGGAAAAACCCTGGTGCTGATGAAGCTGGAAGATGTTGGCATCAAAGCAAATGGGCTTAATCATCCGTGAGTAAGGCTGGCAACAGGAGCAATATTTGTATCAGGAAGAGCAGGTAGAGTTCTGGAGCCACCTCCCATTACAAACAGCGAGGAAATAAGAGTGGAGTGTGCTGAGACTATTAAAGAGTATAATGCAGGATGATGCAGTAGATTTTGCCAGCTCACACTGTGTCCCAAGAGCTTTCTTGTAGCCATCATGCTGTTAAATCATGAGGGGCCATTCAGTTGCCCAGCCATAGGTATCTGGCACCTTTTGGGATGCCTTGAGATGTCCTGGCTGTCCTTCAGGTGCCACTCCTGTGTCACATCTGATGGGTGTCAGGTGGGTGCTGCAGTGTCTCTGCAGTATCTCAAACGGCACCTGATCCTTGTGTCTGGGCAGCTGAGTCAAGCCCTGACAGTCAATAGAGGAGAAGTTAGGAAAGTTAAACTCAGCTGTGCTGATCTCTGGTCTGTAGGCCTGGTGAAACACGAGCACATGATGCTGATAGATTGTGCTTTTCCATCCGCTCATTAGCTTTGATATGTGTTTTTTATGAGCTCGTTAGAAATGAAGGAATTAAAACTATATGGAGCATAGTTTGTGAGTTATATACAGAAATATCTATTGCTGCTGACTACTAAACCATGCTGTAGAGGACAATTTAGGAGCAGCCAACAGATGATTCCACACAACACAAACATTTTTGTCACTGTCTGGAGCCTATACTGTCCCCTTGTCTTTTGCAACTCTTCCTTCAGTAACCAGTCTTCTTCCACATTTTAAATTGATGGGTAAACAGTGACATCTCCAATCTAAATTATAAGTGTCAACTTCCTGAGATGTTATTGTACTCCATTTGTAATAATGTTAGAATATACACCTATCTTAGATCTTTGGTACCAGTGAATTTGCCTAAAAATAAATAAAATATAGGATGACTCCAAAGCTTACTGAATGAATAAAATTAGTTGAATATTATATTGATTTTCTGAGACTTAGAAAAAGCTATGCATGCGAAAAAAGAAGTAATAGTTTTCTGTTGACTGCAACAGAACCAGAGAAAATTGTCCAAGAAGAGGTAGAGGTGCTCTTAGAAGTGGGACTGGCTGATATTTAGTGAAACTCTGGAGCTGATAGTAGATAAGTTTGGCTCTCTATGAAAGGAGATCAGCATTCCATTCAAGTTGTCGTACTCCCCGTTCAAAAGTAGACTTTTATCTTTTGCCATCAGAAGGGAAGCATGTGATTTTTGCAACCAGGTGTTTCTGACCATATGCCAATATTATTAATATCAACACATTAATAATATTATTAGGAGATTATCTGCTGTGCACATGGAGCTACATAACATTTGCAATTTCGTATGGTAATGAGTGTTGGGAATAAGCTGGAAGCTGAAGTAGATTTGTATCTACAATAGTGAGCAGTATCCTGACAGCATGCCACTGTTTCTCCATTATATGGGCTAAGATTTATACCAGACTATCAGCACACAAGGTTGATAGCATTATCTTCGGCTATATATTTTATAGGGGATTTTTGTTGAACAGAAGGAAGTTGCTTGATTCTAGATAAGATTTTCTGTGGAAATTATGGGGCCACAGCTTAGGTATTCCATTTGTAAGCTACATCCGGAAAAGGAGAAAGAATTTGACTGGATGGCATGATGATGTCTGCTTGTGATATTTCAAGAATGTGTTTGAGATACAGGTGATGTACCTCACAATATCACAACTTTTGCTTTTGGAAGAGCTTTGGTGTCAGTTCTGGCAATGCTTTACTGCTGCTTCAATTCATTCTGTGGAGTTTCAGGGATGAGGCCATTGTGGAATTACGGGGTTTATGGCTTTGCTAATTTAGGTCATATCTAGTGATCTAGATATTTAATCCACTCATGAACTAAAGATATGTAAGATTTTTCATGGCACATGCAGATTCAGCCAACATTTTTATTTTGACCGATTTTTTGGTGTAGAATTTTCTGTGCCTTTGAAATCTGTTTCATTCCCCTCCTCCTTCCCCCCTTTAAAATAAACAAATAAACCACATTGGCTTTAGACTTATTTCCTCTGAAGATATATTTTAGGACTGAGTGGTGTTACCCTATTATTCCTCAGCTTGCAGTCTCCTTTGTTTCCTTTTGTAGTTAGAGCATTATAATGTGTTTTGATGTATTTACATTTTCATATGCAATCTTTTTCCTTTCTTAGAATAAATACTGGGATATGTCTTAAGAGACAAAGATTGTAATTCAAGGACTAACCTTGTAGATTACATCCTTGATTTAAATAAAAAAATAGAAGTTCTCTTGTGCAAAATCCATAGTTTGGTCTGGCTGAGTAAACGTGAAGTGTTAAAGCATAGCAGTAGGAAAAGCCAATTTGGACCCATATTTTGTAGATAGATCGAACCTACGATGTGATTACAATTAGGATTAGTAGAAAACAAAACATTGCTTGCATAGACAGGCTTAGGTTATAGAAGAGGAGCTGTTTCTTACCCTAATTTTATGGGGTTTATGTACTAGAGATAAATGAGTATTCTTAAGTGGAGTGAAAGGTCTTTTGAACTCTCTCTGGAATCTCAGAAGTGAAATTACATTGTTCTTCTGGTAGATGGGTATAGACAGGCAATGCAAGGCCAGGTGAATTTTATCAAGGAGGCATTTTTATTAATTTGGCATACTTACAAAATGCTTTTAATCTGGATGGCAATCAAAGCCCTGAGATCTGAACCAATGTCAAACCCTTAGGACAACATTTGGTATTACCACATAGCATGATGCTTGCAGAAAGCTAAAGAAATCTAGCAAGTATCATGTGTTCAATGAGTTTGGCATACCAGAACCACTTTTTTGGATCCCCAAGAGTAAATTTCTGGGGAGCATTAGATGTTCATTTTTACAAATATGAGTTGGTACCATGTTTGGCTCTGATAAAGGATTATCTATGGAAGTAAATTTTAAATGTATCTGGTTTTAAATGTTGCAGGGATTATGAGGGACTCCATTCATGTGCTTAGAGGTAGGACTGATTACTTCTTAGATATAGTTTTATTTTGAAGATTAAGATTTCTTGGAACAGGGCTTTGTGATTTACCTTCTTTAAGGCCACATCAGCCATAGATACTTCCCCAAACATCAACTGCATGTTATAAAATGTGATGTCCATGAATTTGTACACTCAGGCCAACTGGAGTGGCTTATATGTCTAGTGAAGGTGAAGTTTTTATTCCACAGATGAAGAAGGAGAGCGAGAGAATTTGATAAATAATTGAGTTTGTTCCAAAAAAATTCAGTGGCACAAAGTAAGGAATATACATGAAAGGGGGTGAAGAGAATGGATTTGCCAGAGCTGAGGAGTGTAGGAGGAGATGAAAGTAGAGATGTGGCTTTGAAAGAAAGCTTTGAAAGAAAGAAGAAACATGGATGTGGGAGATTGGAGGAGATACACTGAGAGAGAGGAGCTACAGAGAGCTGAGTTTCGAGTGCAGCTGAGCTGGAAGGGAGAGTGAGAATGTGTTACGGAAAATAGGAAATTGAGTCTTAGCAGTGAGGATGACAACAGAGGACACACGTGGAGATGTAGAAAGTGGAGAAACTTCACGGTCTGGGTATGAGGGCTCTGCTAGGGAAAACGATGGGGAATTCATCAATAAAAAGGCTGGTGTCATCAAACAACAAATAAGGAAAAGAAATATGATATTATTCATATTGGGTCACATTTTCTGTAAGCTAAATGGGCTTCACCAGAGAGAGTTTACCTACCAGGTGCACTATGAAGTGATCTTGAGGATTAACGATATAATAAAAATATGGACATTTTTGGATTAGAGTTTAGAAACTACAGGATCTGTAGAAAGCGGGGTGAAAAATTTTCAGGGTATGGCAGAGACGGTCACCCAGGAGACTGAGAGAGGTAATTAAAGTGGAGGATATTGTCTGAGAGAAAATCAGATTTTAAAAAAAAAGCTTCAGAATGCAACCTGAGAAATGTCACTGTTTTTTATCAGTTCTGCCTCTCCTAAAGATTTATAAAAGACATTTATTGCACCGAGCAGTTGGTACCGGTGGAACACAGATACAGGAACAGAAAGATGGGTGTTCAGAACAAACAAAATTGCCTCTTGAGAAAAATGGGTGAGAGTCTGCACTTTTCATTTTGTTTTTAAAAATGGATTCATTCAGTTTGCATCTTCCATTAAAGCAGAAATAATTTGAATCCTAATCTCATTTTATCAACACTCTGGGATCTTGTAAAAAAAACCCTGATTTTGCCTCAACTTTATTTTGGACCAGCATGCATTTTGAGAAACTCTCATAGCTAGGTAGACAGGGCTGCATTTTTGTTTTGTTTTACAAATTGTGTTTGTGGTAGATATGTTCAATCAGTCTTTTAAACCACCATATTTTAGGAAGTGATCTAGCGGAAAGCCCATAATTTCTATTCTTCACTGTATTTTATAAATGTGAAATCACTGTCTGTGATTTCTTGTGAAAAGAATGTATTGATTTCTTAAAAGTAGCTAGAGAATAAAGATGCTTAAAGAAAGGTTGCTGTTTGGTATCTTTTGAGGTTCTTGGGGTGTCCTGCACACAGCCAGGAGTTGGGCTCAATGATCCTGAGGGGTCTCTTCCAACCCAGTTTATTCTATGATTCTTTGATTCTAACTCATAGAGTAAATTTTTTTTGCCTCTTGCACAGATTTCATTTACATTGCTCTTCCTCAGGATTAAAAAAAGTGTTGGGAGAAAGCTGATGACTTTTTGAGGACTTCACTATATTACCTACCTTCTATAATTACATTGACTTAAATCAACTGATTTACTCCACTCTGAAACTAAGTAAGCCTTACTCAGTCTTATCACACATATTTATCAGCACGGTTCTGTTTTGAAAAGTTATTGGCTGTAGCAATTACAGTCTTCATAATTTACGATATTATAATATAAGCTCTTTTTTGCCTGGAGCACTTGAATTTATTTGTGTTTTTATTTACATAACATATTTACTACTTATGGAAGAGACTCCAGTGATAATGCTGAAGAGTAACACATGGAATGCATGCACAGATGAGTGGTTTTAAGGTACGTGCCATCTTCTCTGAGATCCTCTTGTGAAGCTGGTAGTTCTGAGCGGCTTCCAGAAATGATTCATTCCTTTCTTCTTTTCCAGTATATTCCTATTTCAGTGATCTACTGCATGGATAGCATGTTTCCAGCATGCTTTCTCTGTGTGTATGTAGCATTTGGACTTCTGTGGACAACAATAGGACTCTATGGCTCAACTTCAGTGCATGCATCCAGAAATACACACCCAAGAAAACAGGGCCATGTTGGAGTAGGTCTGGTGTTGGTGAACAGACTCACTTTCTGTTTGCTGGTTTGTAAACATTCCCAGGCTGAGCATTTTGATCTGTAAATCCTGAAAATCGAACCAATGACTGTTGATTCATTGCTTAATGCCTCCAGACTGCTGATTTGATGGTGTAGATGTGATCAATGCTCCCTCTTGCTTAACCTTTCTGTGTTATGAGACCCTCACTGTCATATCTGGAATCCATAAGCTGCTGGTGCTCCATCAGATTTATCCTCTGTTAGCCAACTAGACAAACATTAAGTACCAAAGAGGCAAAACAAAGTTTCTGGCCTTGCTCTGAGGAGCTCAGATGCTGTAAAGGTGAAAGGTAGTAACTGAATTTAGTAAAATCACTCCCAGAAAGGTAGCTGGTTTCTGCAGGCCTGTGATATAAGACTGTGTGTAATGTGAAACTCATGCAAGTCTAGTCCCAGTTTTTCAGATCCTCTCCTTGCATGTAGGAGTATTTTCAACGAGTATGTGCGGTCCCAGGGAAAACAGCAGGAACACTAGAATGGATGATGGTTCTCAGGTTGAGCCTCTGCTTATAATAAGAGAAGTGGGTGGATCCCAGTGCAAAAAAAAGCATGCCATTCCCAAAGAGTGTGGTTTCCGTGGACTCATCATCATAATGAAAATCTTACGCTTACTCTGTATCTTAAATTCCAATGGAATATCAAGAGTTCTCAAAATGTGATCAATAAGGTTGCCTTAA
This sequence comes from Melanocharis versteri, assembly GCA_013397845.1. Taxonomy (NCBI): domain Eukaryota; kingdom Metazoa; phylum Chordata; class Aves; order Passeriformes; family Melanocharitidae; genus Melanocharis; species Melanocharis versteri. The sequence continues at coordinate 652,549 of VZTG01009792.1, read as the reverse complement.
AATATGACATATTGAAATACAACAGAGTGTCTTGCTTTTAAAAATGAATGAGATCAATGCATTTTGTTTAGATGTCCACAGTCATGGAATTGATTAATCTTTAATTCTGAAAGGTAAGTGAAAGTGCCTGAAACGTTTAATATAATAATACATTAAGACATTCACTATAAACACAGTGAGCCCTATGCCCTAGAGATGCCAGGAAGGAACGTGGTTTCCGTAGGCAATGCTTCTTGCTCTGGATGCAGTGTTTGCTCTGCAGGTCATACATCCAGCATGACATGTTGGTGGCACTGGGTGTCTTTTTAGTGCCACTGGTTGCACGGTGCTGGAGCGTGATTTTGGCAAGGTGCTGTGTCATGGGCTCCCACACTCATGTGTGACCTGCAGATCAACAGCAATAATTGAAGCTCAGAGTGGAAGTGTTGGCATCGTGTTTGGGCACTAAAACTTTACATAGCTCCTTGCTTAAACTGTGGTGGCTGCATAGGAAAGTTCTGTTAAGAATTAATATTTCAAGAAATATCAGGCTTGACTTGAGAAGTCTGCTTCAGGGGCAGTTTAACCACCTCTGTGCCCATCAATAGAAGAGTCGTACAGTTTTCAGCAGGAATTTATTTTATTTTATTTTATTTTATTTTACCTTTTTTTTTTTTTTTTCTTTTTTTTTTTTTTTTTTTTTTTTTTTTTTTTTTTTTGCCAGTCAGCTGTTAGGAGACCCAAGGCCAACTCTGTCAGTGTCTACCGATACAAGCATGAACTTCTGTGTCACATGAGTGATGCACTGCAGAATATTTCACTCACCCTACTTATATAATGGAAGAAGATGGTCTCACTTCACAAGCAAACTTCCCTTGGCTCTAAATGTTCCTAGAACACTTTTTGTCCTGAAGTGAGTGTTATATATTCAGTTGTAGGTGGTACGAAATGATTTGTACCACTCTGAAGCAAAGCTGGTTTAAAACAACCAGCTAACGTTAGTAATAAAAGTGATGTCCCAGCAAAGTGTGTCTCTAATACAACCTTAATAATCCTTCCATTGCCTTCTAAACACTCTACTTGTTTTGAAAAATGTAATTTTGGGTGAGTCAGAGCAATTTGTGAGTACAGGTTAGAGTGAATATGTTTTCCTGAGGAAACTATCATGAAAAAGAATCGTGCTTCATTGTAGTTACGCATCCATGCCTTATACAATTTACAGTACCCATGCTAAGATTTGACAGCTTATTTGCTAATTGCAGATGAATAAGACAGTTAATTAATTAGGAACTATACACCCTCAATTGTATGTATCTATCATACTGATGTAATTTATAGTGATACATTTGTCTGGATAGTTTATTGGCCACGGAGGGAGGTAACCCATGCTGTTTATTTAAGGCATCTAATTTAGGTGTGATTTAGCACACCAGAAGTTAAGAAATTCAGTTTCCATGTTAGGGAAGAGGAGCAGGTACCTCTGAGGGCAATTCAAAGCAAGCATCTCTGGACATGTGAATGTGCTTCTCCTAGTGAGCAGCAGCAATGAAATGAAAGAATTTGTCTTATGAGACAGGATGAGCACTAATCACTAAGCAGTCTCATGAGTTTCAAGGGCCTTGGATTCAATTCCTCCTCATTCCAGGTATTTTATGTGTCCATGGAGCACCTCAGCTCATTCTCTCTTTCTGCTTCCATCTTCTACTAGTGAGCTGAACGTCCTTTGTCCTACAAGGTGGCAATCATCTGCATTTTGAAAATTTGGTCTTTGCTGCCTGAAACTTGATTGTCACTTTGTACACTTCTTGGGATAGTGTTTAGTTTGTTTGTTTTTTCTCCTGTATCATTATCTGCATACCATAGGGAAACAGGAATCATCTGCACTTTAGGAATGACTTTAACTGGAACATAGCAGTGGTTTCGTATGTGTATGTATTTATGTATATATATAGTTGAGCATCTAGGTATAAGCTTAAATATATGGCCTGGGACACTGCAAAGGCAGAGTGATGTACACAGTGTCACTGGTTTTAATACAAGGCTTTTAAGAGTTAGCAATTTATCAAGGAAGCAGACAGGATCTTAACTTTTTTTTCCTATGACATGCCTATGACTTAATAAAGATTCTTAAATTAAAATTTTTGCTGAGCTTTGGAGGAGATTCTCACTTAGAAAGTATTGCCCCAAACAAAACTAAAAGTAGACAAACAAAACTAAAAGTAGACAAACAATGGGTACCTATAAATGAAAAGTATACATCCTGTTTTGTAACTCTATTCAAAGTTCACTAGGAATGCTTGTGGTGTGCTTGTCAGAATATATTGCTGCCCAATGACATATAAATAAATAACAAATCATGTCAATACATTTGAGACATCTTAATAACGTTAAATAATTGATTACTAAATACATAATTTGATGGTTTTAATTAATAATATGCTGTAGTATGGAGTTCTGTCATGGTGACCCCAAGGTCAAGACCTGTAGTTTATGGACTATTAATTAGCCATTAAGTAATTCACTCATCTGACCTGCAAATCTATCAGATTGATGGATAGCAGAGACCTTTATGTTCCTAATAGGTATTCTATTTAACTTTCAAAATTTTCAAGCAAAGTTTGATGCCTGAGTAAAATGAAGTGAGAAGAGAGCTTAACAATTTTTAAGGCTATTTCATCACCTTTCACTTGAAAGCAGATATTAACTTGAGGAATGCCATTGCTGTCTTCACTGTTCTCCCAGGAGTACTGACTGAAAGGTACAACTAGTACCTTAATTTTGTTCCTTTAAAAAGAGGAAATCAAAATGATTTTTACAGATTTTTTGAATGTGTAATATCAAGCATAAATTTTAATTGCACTTCATTTACTAAGTGGTGCATTACCTCATCCTTTGGTTTTAACAATGGATTTTCTATAAATCTTCATATGGTTAAACATGATAAACTGCTCAACATATCATGGAACATGGCAGTGCTTATTAGCACTTGAGAAGTTATCGATTGCTTATCTTGATTAATCTTTTATGGGTCTCTGTAGTATTAATTCCACAGAAAAGGCTTTGGAAGTTCTGTAGCATTAGTCTCCTCATTCATACATTCGCTTTCAATTACATGGATTTCTTTGACTGCTCTTGCTAGATTAATTATAACCTCTTTGTCACCAGATCTTGCTTTCAGTTTATCAAGAATTAGAATTTTAATGAAAAATACATATTTAAAAGATTCTAAGAAAGAGTGGCATTAATGAGATGAGATGTTTCCTGCAATTTGGTAAAAGGAAGGAATTCTTAGGTTTCTGACATATAAGGAGGAGAAGTGAATATCAGTTTTAGAGGCACAGTTTATGATGTATGGGTTTTGCCAGATATTCAGCTGCTTCATTTCAGATACAGCCTGGGAAGTTTCCTCTCATTTTTAACTTAATAACAAAGCTGTTCTATAACAAGCAGTATCAGCTTCATCACAAAGCAGAGACAGACTGCTGTTTGCTCTCCAGTTTTATCTTCGGGAAGGCAGGTTTCTGATGTCCCAGAGAAGTACCTGCTATGCTCAGCTTTAACAGAAATCTTGGTATGTTTGCATCTTCTTTCTGTTGAAGAGTGAAAATATATTCCATGATTCAAAATTTTACAATGTCTTTGGTTTTGGACAATCCTAAAGTCAAAGAGCATAACACACATGAAATTCACTGGTAGGTAAAAGGACTTGGTAAACAGAGGTCAATCTGAAAAAAAGCATCCTAAGAAACTTCTTGAGCCACAAGATTTCAGAACTTAATATTTCAGTTCTAATTTGATAGGATATCATCATTTCATGGTCAACTACTGATGAATACTTGGGCCTTGTGGCTTTGCCATCACCATCCCAGTGGATTCTTGGTCTCACTTTCAGCCCTCCTTATACTCCAGTTTCTTATTCACTCAAAATATGCATTAAATGAACACTGGGTTTCAAGGAGGAGGGGAATACAAGGCTTTGTAGCTGCTAAGTGTTCAGCCTGGACTGCTGTGTGGCAGAATTTTGGACTTGGCATTTGCTACCTTTTGTGCGAAGACACGAAAGAAATTTACATTCATCATACGTGTGTATTAAAACGTTAAAGGATTGCACAGTTACGGAGGACTCCTAATCTCATGCTGTAAATGGCAACAGGAGGGTGTGGAAGTTTCCAGTGATTTACAGTGGTGTTGATCCTACTCCAATTCAGAAGAATGGAAAAGCTGTCACTGTCTGGAATGGACAGGGGTCAAACTGGTGTCACTGCGGCAGCACTTGTAATGATCTCACTTTCTTATGGATCTAAACCATTGGCAAGAGCAACAGAGCTGTGAAGTAAACAAACAAAACCGCCATAGCAATAAAAGGCTGGCTTTATTCTGAGTTAACATCATATTGAAGGAGTAATGAGTCATCTGCCTTATTAATAATGGGCAGATTTTCAATACCAGCATATTTTATTGTTATCAATCCCTGTTGCGTGTGTAGGAGCTGGAGTACAGCCAAAAGGAGAGGAGGAGTAGAAAGGTCCCTTGGTTTCGTAGGTTAAAGAAAAAAACCAAGAAAGCAGATGAGCTCAATTCCTGTTTCTATTTAAGTTGAAATCAAAACATCTTTTGACCTTGAAAAGGCCAATATTCCACCCTGCATGAGGACTTTTCCCTTTTCTGTAACATGCTTTTGTATGCAGTGCTAGTCCCTGAGAACTCTGCCATCCTCACAGATGTGCTCTGGGAGAGCCTTAACTCATCCTGGTCAAGGTCTTCACATGGGAGGTGCAGGAGCCATAAGAATGCAAATCATAGACAATATTGATGACTGAGTATGCATGGACATCTGTGAAGGAATTTAGACATAAATGGTATTTAGACATGCATTGTATTCTTATGAGCATTTTCTATCATGTTAGTTCTGAAAGCTGTTGTATTACGTGTTAGTTCTGAGCTGTTGAATATTAAATTAAGAAAGTTGCTCCATAGGCAGACCGGGTCACTCCTCCAGAGACACTGAGAAAAGAAATGGACCTATGGCATCTTCCTGTCCCTAGCAGTCTTGTCAATCACAGCATGAGGACAAAGATTTCACCACACAAATCCCTTGGATTTCACGTAGTGTCAGAAAGGGCCTAAATGCAGATATTTTATTGTATGGGAATGTGCAGGACACACAGACAGAAAGCAACCTGCTATGCAATTCTCAGTGAGTTGGCATAAAATAGGATTTATACTCGGGCTGTAAACGAAATGGATACATTAACCACAAGATCCCTATAGGGGAAGGAAGTGGGCCATGACTCTAGTGCAGCCTGAGGGTCATGGCAGCAGCTGCAGAGCAATTGGTCTTTGTGTCACGCAAAATGTTCATCTTGTCTTGTTCCCATCTGGGTCTCTACAGAGGGAGAAGGATTTTATTTTCTAACAATATTGAAGAATTTATACCAGTAATTTTCAAAGGTAAACACATGATGTTTCATATTAGGATACACTGTTAATGAAAAAGAAAAGCGGTTTGTAAGAATCCTTAAGTTTGTTTAACTTAATTTTGAAATAATAGATCAAGGAAATGCCTTCTAAAATCGGGATGGTCATGTTATGTCTCTAAATTAGTCTCAGTATCAAGGTTGTATGAAAAGAGTTCTATTTTTCAAGTTGGCTTTCTAAACTTAGTAAGCAGATTTGATAAATAGCCAACTAAAGTGAATTTCTGCAAATACATGGCATATCCATGTGAAAAATGTGGAATTTTCGCAGAGAAGAGTTTAGTTTCAAATTTGGTGAGTTGGTTTAAAGTTTTACTCTTTATCTCAATGATATTTTGAGGTGAGAGCCTTCAGCTTCTACTTTCACTTATACAAAAATGTGCACATGCAACACCAGTATGTTTCTTGTGCTGGACATCACTTGTGCTTTCTCTCAGCCCTTTACCGTCTACATTGTCAGAACATCTGCAGCATATTTCAGCCATCCTCTACCTTATGGTGCAGGGTCCCTTTAAAGTCAGTTAGGGAAGCCATGTGAAATACTTTGCAATATTTGCTGTTTGAGTTACATGATTTTACGATGCTGCACTGTGTTTTTTTCTTTAACGAAAGGTGCTTTTACTTGAAAAACAATTCTTTTCTTAGGAAGCTTTTTTCTCAAAAACATGGTACACAACATCAGAAATGAACATGTTAAAAATTAATTTTCACTTACAATCTCTTCACTTAAAGGGTAACCCATAATTCTCATAATACTCACTTGAACTTAATGTTTTCCTGTCTTCTAATGGACAGTAATTGAGAGGGATCCATCATCTAAATTATACTCTAGTGCAGAGAATCACTTAGAAAAATGGTGCTATAAACTGGAATCTCTATGGTAAAAATCAATCCCTGGAAGCTGGTTAGTTTTAAGGAAAGATATTACCTGCCTGTTAGACTTATATGTAGCTTTATTATGTTTATATTAAATTTGCATACGGAGTGTAAGTTCATAGTTTTTCTAAGATGAGTTAAAATGATGGCCCTCATACTTAACTTTTTCTTGTTTCCACATGCTTCCATGGAAGTCTGTGTCTTCTTCACTGGCATAACTGGGTACAGTTTGTAAGATTTTAAGGATGTCCTCACAACATTAATTACACTTTTTTTCTGCTTTCTGGGTTTCGAGAAGGGACCTTTCTTATTCACATTGAGTCTGTAATGTATTCTAGGTGACTGCAGTTACTAAAAGGACAATCCTAGGAAGAAAAACCTGAGGTAAGAGCACTATTGCTCTTCCCTGCTGCACGAGGGGATCCTCTCCAGCTTGAATTCTTCTGTTGTAGCAGAGTTTGGTCCCTTTCTAGTAAGAGATCACCAAAACGACTGTGGAAAAAGCCTTGCAGGACGCCTAGAGGAAGCCCCTAACTCATGGGCTGTCAGATGTTTGAGAGTATGTTTTTGGAAAGGGATCATTTTGTGCCAGCCCTGTCCTTAGTCCTCCTCTTCATTCCTCCCCAGGGCCGGATACCAGGGACATGTGGATATAGGGATAAATGGATGTCATCCTGCCAACTGGTAGGTTCCCCACTTCTAGTTCAGTGAGAGAGACAGAGGGAGATGTACACCCAGGGCACTGCTTCCCCAAATCCAGTCTCCAAACTCTCCTTTTCCAGATAGCTGGTGTGTTCCTTCCAGCTGTCATCAATGTCCAAAAGCTTTGTTTCCCAAGTGGCCGAGAGCAGCCCTAGGAAACCTGTGGGAAGACCCACAGATAAATACAGTACTGAATCCCAGTCCAATAATTTAACTGGAAAATATTTATGTATTGTCTTCCCAGTCTCTTGCAAACTCCAAGGGTCAGTAGGGCTAGATGAAAATTTAGCAGTATGTGCTGGATGCCATATTTGAAAATTATTAAGAAATTCATCATAAAAGACAGAAATGAGTCTCCTCTGACCAGCTCTGACCTTGAAATATCCTTTTCCCCTGACACATCAATTTTTGCTTTCAATGGCTGTGAAGCATCTTTCTCCAAAAAACTGTGGCTATTCTTTTTGCCAGTTTGTAAGCAAAACAAAGCATTTTTAAAAGCTGTTGGCTTTTAATGACTTCTTCTGGTTAAAAAATACTCTTTGTTTTTCCAGTAACCACTAATATTTTAAAGCAATTTCATAAAAATCTTCTGCACTTTGGGGAAAGGGCCAGTTTTATGTATCTTTATTGGAAAAAACTGCCAACAACCAATCTCCCCAAACCCAGGAGCCTTGATGTATGAGGGATTTCCTTTTTCCTTTAAAGAAACCAGTACTACAACCTCTATTTTTATTTTTTTCTCCTCCTAGATTTAGACAGAAGCAGCCTAATGGTGTCTGGTGCTATTCTTCTCCTTGCCACTTATGTATGCCTGCTCACAGACTATGATATCACAGCTCATTAATCAGGCAGCAGGTTGGCTGTGAGTGAGATCAGAGCGTGGCCAATGCCAGTGCTCCTTTCCTCTGATTCATCAGGTGATTTTTTTTTTTTTCTTCTTAGTTTGGTCACAGAAGTGTATAAATAGGAAGGGTATTCAATATTTTATCCTCAGGCTAAATTTAAAGGTTTCGCTGAGATCAGGTGTATAAGATGGGCTGAGCATCTAAAGTAGGATTCGTCAAGCAGATAAATGAGGTGACAGTGCTAAAATACTGTGTAGCTAGAGAGGTTTTGTTTAAGGGCATGATAAGGGAGTCTATGCCAGCTTTTATAAGGAAATTTGTAAAGAAATAAGGAGTCTTCGCTTGCTTTGCATTCTCATGCAGGGACCAACCTATTTGCTCTGGTTTTTGTTAGTGAACTGCAGCAGGCTGTGAACTATTGCTCTAACCACTGTCCAGATCCACTAGCAGGGTTACCTGGCTGCAGAGAGAAAAGCCAAATAGTTCCAAAGTCAAGAAAGAATTACCCTGAACGGATTATATAGGAGCCTCTCTGCTTTTTCTTTTACACTTCTCATATTACTATTTACTATATTTGGGAGCATAATCCCAAGGATAACTGTTGGTGCTTAAAGAAAATACGTTGTCACTAAAGGATGGCAAAGAAGTTCTGGAAAAGAAATGTTGCTGGTTTAACTTGCCATTTTTGTGGGCCCTTGCAAGTGGGGAGGAGAGGCCAGGCAGGTGACTGAATTCATGCCCTTTTCCCAAAAGGTTGTTCATCTCATTTCAGGTGGAGCATCTCGGCTAAATGAGCATTCAGCCTTTTCTGGGGGTGAGTGGTCTGTTCCAACATGACAGCAGTGCCAGGACATTCCTTCGGTTTTCCAAGCATTCACTTAAATTTTACCTTACTCTGAGCAAGTTCTGAGCTGCGGGAAAGGACAGTCAGTGGCTAAGGACTGAACTGTAGCTGCCTCCTTTGCAGAGCAAAGGCTCTTGAGGCAGATAAAGAACACAGCAAGAGGAGCAAAGAGTAAGATCTTGGCAGCCTACGGATAACAATCGGCAAGCAGCAATGTCTGGGGTAACACAGAGAAGAACACTGCAGGTTTTTTTCACTTTTCCAATGACAGCAGGATTTACAGTGGGAATACTGTATCACTGCCAGCAAGAGCGAAGATCCTACAAAGTTCAGAAAAAATGCTCATAGTTTTAAATTAAAAATGTCTGCTCTCCAGGAATATCTGGCTAGTCCAGGCTACTACTTTCACAGAGCAAAAGATTTGATTAACAGGGAGTGACTCCTGAATGAGCTCTTTGTTTCCACTTTGGTGGCAATAGCATCACAGTAGCTGAGTTGCAGCAGAATTGTGTAAGAGGGAACCCAAGAGTTATCCAGTGGCACAGAGGGTTCATGAATTCTGCATTTAAACTGTTATAAAATCATCTAGCAACCTAGTTCTCAAAATAAACCCCTTTTATTCCTGTATCTTGATTACTGTGAGCTTTTCTGTTTGCTTTTCTACTTATTATGAGGGTTTTGCTTTTTTCTTGTGCATCCTGTTTCTTTGTTGCAGCCGCTATAAAAACCTTCCTTGCTTATCTTTCCAGCTTTTTTATCCTTCAAAAAGCTCATTCTTTCCTGCTTCAAAAAAAAAAAAAAAAAATCAGGCTTTTCATTCAACCTTTTCACACCTCTGTCAGTACCATTATGCCTATTCTTGCCTATGATTTCTTCAGTTTCTTTTGAAGCCAGCCAAGTCCATTTCCCTATGCATCCATATTTTTATTTCCTCTTCTCTGATACGAAGAATTCTGGTCTATATCTCTCTGTTCTTTGTGACTTGGTCTCTTTTTTAATATCTATTTCTGATGTGCACCTTTCAGGGAGCTAGCTCACAAGGTTTAAGTAGAAGGTTAGAGATGCATAGCAGTGTTTATGTTAGCATAAAAAATAATTAGGTAGACTGGCCAGTCTTGCCAGTTCAAACCTTTGATTGTGCATTATATTACTTCCTTTCACTCCAGAGTTGGTTTGCGTGCTGTCTCAGATGCTAAGCACTTTAGGCAATCTAATTAAAAATATTTGTACAGCACCTTACCCCAAATGCCATAGAAGGTCAGCAGTATCAGTAGCTATCTCGTGCCCCAGAATCTGGAACTTCTCTTCCTTTCCCCACTATGTCAAATCTAGCTGGTCTGCGCCTATAATGATTTAAATCAAAGTTAAATTTGGACCAAATTTTAGTAAAACATTCTTCCAAAAGTGTTGCAGTGTAGTCAACACTCTTATTGTTTCCTGCTGTGTCTTTATTTGCATGTTAATGGCAGATTATTGTTGTCTTTTCCAGTGTACTCCCCCAGAGACTCTATGCCTGTTTTTATTGATTAGTTCCTCTTCATTTAACATTTAAATGGATATTTTCAAATTGGTGCAAAATTATAATAGTGTGTTTGCTCAAGGCAGTTAACTGTGGTATTAGCAGAATCATCCAAGTCCGTTGATTATGCATGCTCTGTACAAAAGAGTTTCAGGACTGCAGTGCAGACCTGCAATTAGGTCTGAGTTACACAAGCAAAAGAATCCCAGGCCAAAAGCACCCATCATCTCGTTTGTCTTCCTCAAATGTTAGTACAGGTGGAGTACAAAAGCAGAAAGTACATGTTATTGTAAGAAGAACATAAATCTGAATTTGTAGCTTTCAAAAAAGTTCCTATTGCTATTTCAGTTTATCCAACTGTTGTATGCCAATCTTATCAATTATCTAAGTTATCTCTTTCTATTGTTGTAGAAATTCAAGGTTTTATTAGGTGATCATGCATACACTTACTCCATGCTGTAGTGAAAATTTTTGCAGTGTGAATATGCACTGTAATGACTGGTTTGCAGCTTTAAGAATGTGGGCTGCAATCTCACCAAATTACATAGAATTCATCTGGCCTCATTGATATCTAAGTAGAAAAAGCATAAAAGTAATTGAATAAAAAATAAACTTTATTTTTCTAACTTTAAGGGGGCAATGTAGTAGCATTTATGAAGTATACTAGCCTTAAAAATTTGATTTCTTCATTGTTTCTACAATACTGTTTTCCTGTTGGCTTTGAGGCCTCAGGATAGGATCATCTTTGCTTTTTGCCTCCTAAGTTAATCTTATTTCTAGCCAGTGCTCTTAAGTAGTCTCAGTTTGGCATTGGGTGCCTTCTAGCAGATCCCAGCTGGCAGTTACAACCTGTTGAAAACCCAAGTGACACTACAGACATTTTCACAACAGACAAACCCAGCTTTTCTGGGTGACTTCATTTTCATTTATTAGAAACATAAAATCATTTAGGTTGGAAAAGATCATTGACTCCAAACATGCCAGACATCACAGTCTTCTGTGGTCTTTTGTTTTCTGCATTTGTCTTCCTTTCCCTCTGTTTAAGTGAAATATAGCTGTTCTGCTGAACACTTTCTCAGTCTTGCCCAAAAGGTTCTTTTGGGCTGAGTAACGAGTCCTGCTCAGAAAGCATCTTGGTGCTTGGGAGTGGTGTTACCTCTGTCAGTAACGTTCTGCTGGTGTGTTTCTTCCCTCAGTGAGTTTTGGCATTACTAAGCAGGTTGTATGTCTGAAACCTGAAGGTTATGAACAATTGTAAAGCCATGACAGAGCAGGTTATTTGTTCATCTGATGCAAAGGAGTTAAATGGCAAAGTTCTGAGTGATCTCTGTGTGCAATGGATTCACTGTGAATGAAGAGCCTACGCAGGTAATGGTCTCTTGGGAGAAAATGGAGGTTTACTCTCTATTCTGTAGAAGTGGTGGAACTTAACACTCGAAGAGTTTTGTACAAAGAAAACCAATTCATATTTCAAATAGAATTGGGATGTATCTGCTAAAACTGGCAAATTCCTTGAATGTCCAACCAACTGTTCTTTAAGGCTGACATTCCAATGCACTGTGATTATTCCAGGGGTTGCACCTGTATTTATGAGGACACTTAAATGACTGAATCTCAGTCTTTCTTTGGTGACTGTAAGGAAAAGTATCCAGAGTCCCTCCTGAACTGGGCTGCTCAGGAACCTGCAGCACGAGGAGGGCGAGGGGTCCCAGAACCTTGTGTCTGGGAAGGAGGCAAACAGAACTGTTGCAGGTCTCTGTGGTGCAAGAGGACACTGGATCTCGTTCCTTTATGCTTTATAAAAGAGTTGCTGGAGATAGTTTAACACAGTTAAACACAGCCTAGAAAACTGGGGCACTGAAATCAGGCTCTAGCTGGTTACTGTGGCACCACATCACGTGTTGCTTACAGGATCTGAAATTACGTAAGGATCGGTTAAAGGTTGAGTTTTTGCCTCTAACTGAGCATTTCCTGGCTGTTGTGAGCTTAAAGCAAGCCCTAATGTTATTTTAATGCAGTTTGGTCTGTGGAATGCATCAAAGTAGGTTATATATTGATTGCTCAAACCTCAAAGCTCTGGAGGTAAATCTCTACTGAGAAGTGTCAGAACTTCAGTTAATACACGAATTGATAGGCATAAGATGTCACTATTGTGCTTACTGCAGAGATAACATTTGTGTTGAAATTTTAATGCCCATAATGTTTAGCCTTTCTAGATTATGGTGAGCTAATCAAAGAAATTTCTCTGGTATATAAATCACTGCACACTACTGAAAATTGTAGACAAGATAAATCAAGATTTTCGATCAACTGAGTCTTCAATCATTCTTTCCAGCAGCACAGAAAATAAAGTCTATGTTGTACTTACAATTTGGTAGCCAGGAGATGTTTAACATCAAGGCTGGAGATTAACGGTGACAAGTTATATCGTGGAGAATGTGAAACGGTGTTTAGGCTGAAATATTAATTTCTAGATTGATGTAGAACTCCATAATTGAGGCCATAAATCAGTACCAAAATCAACTGGATTATGCATCATCTCAGTTAATGCTCTAGGTCAACACATTCAAAAACTAGTCCACAGTTTTAAAATCTGGAAATTACTGTAGGAAGGTGAAGCTGTTTTTACACAATGGATTATGTTCTCAAACCTTGGTGGTATTCACCACAATAGCAGAAAATTTTTTCAACTCTTCATTTTCACAGATTGTTTCTCTTTCTTTAAGACTTAATAAACTGTTTTATTAAAGATTTGTATCCAGTCAATGAAGGAGATGGAATATTTGTAATGAACACCTTGTTGTACTCTCCAGTCTCTTTTGCTGTTTGTGAGTTATCTGCACACAGGTTTTGACCTTCAACATTTGTTCATTTTATGGCAAGATTTATTTGAATACATTCCAGCCTATGGACTGCACTTACCTTGAAATCAGAGTTCATCATTGCTGCTGTTTATTCTGCATGATTGGCCACCAAAGGCATGTGGTTTGGGTTTATTTCTTCCAGCTTTTGTGCTGAAAATCACAAAAAGCTTTTAGGCTGCAGCTACTTGTGCCTGAGAACTTAGGTCCACAGTGGATAATGAAGTACAGAATGACCTTTATTAATTAGGTTGAATGATAATATATAAATAATCTAAAATGAAAGCTGAAGTCTTCTCTGATGTCAATAATAGAGATGCGTCCAGAGTAAGTATTTTCAGTGGTACTCAGAAAGAAAAAGTGGAAAAGTGTATTTTTTCAAATAAAAGTATTTACAAAGGAATTTATCACACATTTGCCATCAGAGGACTACATTGGTAAGCCATCCCACATTTAGGGGCTTGTCAATGGAAAGTATGTAGTGATCAGAACTACATTTCCCAAAATGCAATTAATAATAAAAAAACCCCAAAAAACCACAAACCAAAAAACCTTCTCCTGTCATGAGCTGTGAGGGTGCATGCTGGGACTTGTAGTGTTGGTTGTCAAAGCAGCTCTGCATAAACCTAAGGGTACCTCTACAGACTGATTTATCAATTGTGATTGCTTTGGGTTATCCTGTGAAAGACTTTTGGCCAACCATTCTCTATACGAAGTCAGTGGGACAGAAAAATTGTGAATTCAGAGATAGTGAGTGATTAATTTCCCTTCATGTTACAGGTGGCTTTCCAAAACTGATGAAGTGAAACGGTTGTCTGTCCTGGGTGGACAACTGAGCAAATGCATCATGGTTTTGGCATGATACATTTTGGAAAGATTAGAATATGCTCTGCTAATTAGGGGAATTCCAGACGTGTACAGGAAGCATATTTCAGTAACCCACGATTATGCTGGGTTTCATGTAAAGCTATTTGCTTGGTTGCCAAAGTGTTTTATGGTGTGGTGCCAACTGTAATATATTCAGAATGCAAGCTAAAAAAACCCTCCAAACTTTGATGCTGGATGAGTTCATAGGATGGCAACACAAAGAACCTTGAAAACCTCAACATGAATAATTGAGGTAAATAGACAGACTTTTGTATTGTGATTAAAACATAAGGAACTTTTGGGCATTGCAGAGCTATCTAGAAATTCAAAACTTCTTAAAACAAAAGCATATGCTGTAGTATCTCTATTATCTAACTATTACACTACATTTTATTATGAGCTGACTTTCCTCTCCTCTGTGGAAGGAGTACACTGCCATTCCATCATTACTGCCAGCCTCAGAGAATTACTGCCATCCTTTGAAAATACATCGAAATAAAAGTCAATGGCATGTTAATGTTTTCAAGAGAATCCTTAATAGTTTATAGAGGTGGAGCAAATGATACAACAGGTTATATTTTTGAGTATATTATATGCACTTAGGAGTCTATAGCAGAGTTTTGCAACTATCATAACCTGTAACTTCATAGTCAAAGTGATATGTGGAGCATTCAGGATATCCAAAGCTCTTGGGAGGAGTGAGATTTTGACAAAAGGTTGTAGGGGGAAAAAAATAAATAAACAGCAATGAACCTGTGACTCTCAGCAACAGAACTGCAGGGGACGGGTAACGACTGGCCAGAGCCCCAGTTCAGGCATCATTATGTAAAGTCTTGGTTTTAAATCACTTAAAAACAATTTTGGGCAAAATTGCAGGCCTGGCTCTGATTGCTATCACTGCCTGAAAGAAACTTCCTGTTTGGGTGCACCTGGGTGATCGCAGCTTTTCTGAGTCACCTGCCAGAAGCTGCTCCCACCCCACTCCCAGGGTTCTGGGAAAACGTTGTCAGCCCACAAAACCCAGGACTTGGGTGCAAAGAGGCAACAGAACTGTGGAAAATCAGTGAATTCCATTGTACTTTGGTTTTGGAGGCTGATACAGAGATGACTGCCAGGTCTGCATGTGTCAGGGCTTCATCTCCTGACCTTTCCCAGGGCTGGATGAAATATCCTCAGTCCCGGGATGGGAGCAATTCCCTGCACAAGTCAGCCAGCGCGGCACTCCAGGCGTGTGCCAGAAATAAGAGCGCAACAGCATCTGCAGCCCCTCTTTCCCCCGAGCCCAGCATAATGAACGTGGCCAGGGAAGGAGGGTGTGGTGTCAGCCAGCTGCCGAATTAATTAATTGGAAGCTGGAAATACATGGATTGACTCAAGGGCTGCTTTGGGGTGGGCACTGGGGGATGGATCTGGCACTGACCAGAGCCGAGGAGCCATAGGCTGGGCTGACAGCAGCTGGTATGACCTTCTGAGATATCACTGAGGGCCTGGCTCCCAAAATTGTTTTAATAGGTTGCAAATTTTTGTCATTGTTAATTGCTTTGTTTATAATCCAGATCTGCAGGGTCGTTTTGTTCTAATGAATCTGTTGTTGAATGGCAGCTAAAACATTAGTCTGGTGTCAGGTTTCATTGCCACTGCCTGGGTTATGGTGTAAAAATGTAAATAGCTATTTGCTTTCTCCAGCCAAGGAGCAGCAGGATCCGTGGAGCACAGGACTGTAGAATAAGAGCAATCTTAGGTCTAAAAGACAGGAGCCATGTCTCCCTCTTGCCTCCACCACAAACTTCTTGTTTAGTCTTAGTGAGATCATTTGAGCCCTGCATAGCTGATCTCCAGGATTACAAACCACAGAGGGGCAATAAAGCGTGTTGTCCTTGTGTTGGGCCCTCCAAGAGAAGGTGCTGTGTGAAATGAAAGAGATTATTTTCATTTTATTGGGTCATTCAGCCCCTAGCATTGGAAAAATCCTACTGTTGCTGTTCTGCTCTCTGCAGAGGTTGAATCTCTGGCACAAGGATGAAACAAATTCCTAGATAGATGCATAACCTCACGGAGATGGGGCTCACTGTAGCTAGATTGTGTGTTTGTTGTTTTAACCTGGAGAGCTGTGCTGGTTCACCCACACAGCCGGGGACTGGAGTAGGCTCTTGTGCTGCATGAGCAGGGTCATCTGCACTGCTGTGTCTTCAAAGGTGGTCAGCAGAGGAGGATGGATAGGGGGATGTGATCTGCTTGTTCTGCTTCTGAGCACTAGGAATGGTGTGTTTTCTCTCCCTTTCAAATGCGTGGGTTTTGGTCTAGCGCGTGTTGGAGGCAGTGTGTTAGATGGGAGCAGTGACTCTGCTGGCCCAGGGTGCAAGGACATGTAGGACCTTCCATCCACCGGCTCTGCTCCTCCCTGAGGGACAGAGGGATGGGAGGAGAGACCCAGGCCTTCAACTCTCCCACTAAAAACGTGATTTAAATCAGAAAGCTCCTAGAAATGCTCCAAAACTAGAAAGTCCCCAGTTCCTGCTGCCACCTTTTTCTTCTTTTGAAGATCTCCCTCCTTGGATGAAAGCTGGGGAAGATGCCCATGTGCCAGCTCCTCAGGAGCTTCTGGGGGTGTCGTGCTCCAAGGATTTCAGCTGAAGTGGATGTGCCGGGGTGGAACAGTGGCACTCCCTTTTCTGTAGTCACTGCAGCCTGTCAGTGCCAGAGGAGTCCTGTGGGCAGCTCGGACGGTGCTGGTGCCGGTGTCCGAGATTCGTATCCTGTGCAGAATTCCCAAGTACAAAAAAACCTGCCTTATCCAGGGCAATAGGGTGAAGAGAGGAAGAGAGGTGATGTGATAACTCAGATAAAGATGGAAGACAGAAAACGCAAAGCCTTCATAAATTAGGGCACGAGAACAAGTTTAGTACTTCTGCTGAGACAAAAACCCACTTCTTTTTAGAGAGTAAGAGCAGTGCTGATCGGAATAGTGCAAATTGTGCCAAAGTTGACAAACATGGAAAATTGCTCCATCCTTTTATTTGTTCCTGAACCCTGACAGTATTTCGGTTTCTATGGAAGTGCTCTCTTAGGGATCAAAACCTTCTCATCTCAGGAGGGAGGGTCATCTAAGGCGGGCTTGGAAGGAGAAGAGGAGAGGTGGCTGATGGGGCTCCTGAGGCCAGATACTTCCATGAGCCACAAAAAGGCAGTGGGTTGGCGCCAAGCTGGAGAGGACCTGGCAGTCATCTCTGTGATCTGCCTGATGACAGAGCCCGTCCTTGGGTGGGTGGAGGTGGGTGAGGGCTGCAGGCAGCTCTTGCCACAGTTCCAGCCACTGCCTGAACATCTGGGCAGCTGCCAGCAGCATGTGAGCACTGCTGGGCCACTTGAGCCTGAAGCCGTAGCACGTAACTTCCTAGGACATCGTGCGTGTTTGTGTACCTGCAATAGCCATTTATAATTCATTTACAATCCTGGCGTGCTCCTCAGCCTGCAGAAGAAAAGGGAATTTCTATCCAGGATGGGGTTTGCCACGATGTTGCAATAGTTGTCCTTCACTGTGCATCATTTCTATAAGGCTCTGTCAATCACGGAGTTCAATGTCTTCATTATTCTGTAGGTGCATGTCACGCTGGAGGGGAACACCAGCAGGCTCGGTGTTGGGGCTTGCCCTGAAACAACTACAGAGGGAGCTTCCCTGGGAATCGACAGAAGCTTATCTGCACTACAGGCCTCTTCTGGAACGTCAAAGTAACGTCTTGAGTTCAGAAGCCCTTAATGAACACACCAGACCGAATTCTGCTTCAGAATATGCATGTGCGGCTCCTATTGAAGTAAATGGGCGCTCTGCCTGCATCTGAGATAAGGATCTGGCTTGTAGCAAGGCTTAAAGGGGTACACACTGGGTTTTAATGGACTGCTGCCTACAACAGAAGTGATTTTTAAGCTATTTTCAGTTATTTCTAGTGTTGCAAGAGATTACCTTTTCTTGTTTTGCTGCTACATCTTCTGCATACTGGTTTAATAAGGCACAGAAATGGAAATAAAGCAATCTGACCAGAGAGCTTATTGTGGTTTCTTTAAGGCAATGTCAGGATATTTTACAAGCTTGCAAAATTACATTTATTACACTCCAATCATCTGGCAGACCATAAACACTCTGGAATATTTTAGTTGGAGGGATGGCAATTTTTTAAAAAAACCTAGGTAGGGAATATGAGTTTGTTTGAAGAATGAATGAATTTACCTTACATCTTTTCATTTTCCTTTAATTTGGCCTGTTTGGCCTTTAAAAGCTGTGCCTCTGACATCTGTTTTTTCTTTGCTGACACCATTCAGGCAAGTAATCAAGAAGATGTCTGCCACTGCTTTCGCTGCACTAAAGTGTGTGTGTGCTCGGACATTTCAAACCTTTTCCAAGGAGGAAAATGGTGAGATGTAAGAAAGAAATGGTGAAACAGGATTAACAAGGTAACAAAATAAATTCTGAAGGTAATATATCAAAATAATGGAAGTTAAGACAAGGGAAAAATACCACAAAATTATAAATGTTATAAGAAATGTATGTAAAGAAGCAATAATAAACTTAGAGGTGTGATTCTGTTTCCTTTCACAAAACTTAAACGCAGGACTATTTGGGACACCATATCTGTGTTGAAAATGTGACATAGGTGAAAGCTGAGTGTGGAGCCCAGCCACTGGTCCTGTGATGCTTCCTTTAATGTTTTTACTTCACAGGATTCCAATCTTATACAGCAGGGGATTGGCAATTCTGACCCAGGATTAATGTCCCAGGTTTCTGGGCAGCATTGAAATGTGCAGTTCATAGGCAAAAATTCTGACAAATATGAACACGCACATATGTTGACATGATGGAGAAAGCTTGAGATAATGCAGACTTTCCTACGCTTATATTTGGAGCAGCTTCTGACATGAGTAAATAACAAATGAGCTCTTCCCTAAAAGCGAACTCATAGTGGGAATTCTTAAATTCAGAGTTCAAGACTTTGATATGAATGGAATCAGGTTTACTGCCACTGTCAGTCTGTGAATGTGCCAAGAGTAGACTGGGTATTTCTTCAGGATTTATGGGAAATTGTGGCTTTCTGTATAGAGAGTGTCAGTTCTGTACCATATATCTATATGATCGACCAAAAAGAAAAAGAGAGGGAGAGAGAAAGCGAGAGAGAGAGAAATCTCAACCCAAAAAAGGCACATGCTTGAATTATTTTGGACCTTTATAGTTTGTAAATACATCGTGCCTATTATTTTGGCTTGTTAGAAATACTGTTTCTCTCAGTAAAGTTATAAATCCCGCTGTACTGCAACAAGACAGTGTATGTATAAAACCTCTGGGGTGGATCAAGAAAGGGGCATTTCAGTTCTCATTGTCTGAGTATGCTTGGAGAATACAGCTCCACAAATTCCAGAAAAGACTGTGCCAATTACATATAATTGGGCTAATGAGGAGCCAGTGATGGGAAAGAAGTTGTTCCATCAACAGCGGAATTTATAAAGTCTAATGTATATTATTTTTTAATCTTGTACAATGAACAGTCCCATCTCTCAGAGTGTTCAAGCAAAACTTTTTCTTCACTGGGGCATTTAAAATACCTCCCTTTTTGGTTTTTCCACCAGTATAATTGTGCTGAATCCTTTCTCACAGTGAGAGCTGAAGATTCATTCAAGTACCTGTCCTCAGGGTGATTGTCCACTATCATGAAGGTATTTATGAACCTGGCTTTGCTGAAGCTCTGCTGCTCTTTCAGATAAGACTGAAATTTTCCAGCACCTTTAGTTCATGAGGAATTGGATAAACATTGTTTCTTTCATACACTGGAGTACAGCAAAAGAAGAAGAAGAAAAATCCAAGCCACAAGAACACAAATTTTTGAGCTGAAAAACCTGTGAGGGGAACATCTTTAAGAAATGGCAGAAGAAGGAAAAATTCATCATACGCTGGGCTTACAACTGAAAATTCTTCATGGGAAACAAGCATATCCTCCAAAGTGCTGAGAAATAATACCAATGAATGCCCTAAAATAGCAGGTGAATGTTATACATGCTGCAGCCTATATATCACAGTTTTCAGGAAATGAGCTGTGCAAAAAAATACAAAGCATCCCAAATCATGTATTATTTTGGTAACTCTGCTGTTATCAAACACAGTTAGACTGAGAGCACCCCAAGCCTGTTTTGGGATCAGATGGAGAGAGACTGGTGAGCTGTGATTGCAAAAGCTACAGGTGGTAGGTCTGTATTTTCCACTCCAAGGAAGAGACATTTGTTTGAAAATGTTTATGGAATAAATACTGACAGACATAAACACACTCAAGTTCTCAGAACTATAATTGTACATCTCTGCAGAGCAGCTGTACTCTCAAAAATATAATAGAGATGGTTTAGAAATGTGATTGTCATTAATAAAATTCAGTGAAACAGAGTTATACAGTAACCCTAACATACAACCAAAGCTTGAAATGTGCCCAGGCTATGTAAAAGACTAGAAAATGTGAGTAAAGAAAGAGTTTAGCAAGATACTTGCATATTCCAGTTAAAAACATGGAAAGGAAGAAAGAAAAAATCTTGTGAAAAAATCCCTTGTCATCCAATCTCACTGCCTCATCCCCGGCTCTGACGGATTTTTGAGAGTGATCTGGGGTTTCAGTTACGGGAAGTTTTATCCCACTGATTCTTCTGTTGAGGTTTCAAATACAATCAGCACAAGTTCTTGCAAGGACCCTCAGTCCTAAGCCAAATACTGTTACCTGCTTGACGGCTTAATATTCCCAAGCCTGGGAGTTCTGCCAGGAGAACATATGAGTGAAGTGGGGATGAGGATATTTGTGTGAAAGAATCCGTGCAGAAAGTATTTCCATCAGAACTTTACAAACTGAAAGCAAAATTGAAAGAAAAGGGGGAATTAGGGAGATAAAAAGGGTAGATGAAATAGTCAAGGGGATTTTAGGAATTATTATTTTGAATATAGCAATTTTGGATTTCTAGTTCTTCAAGGTCTGTGATGCCTGAAAAGATTGGGAAAAAGGCGTATGTTTTTGTCTTTGTAGAAAGCACTCCCTAAAGGTGGCAGGCAGCCTGGCCTGTGCTCTCCTGATCTCAGCTGAAAAATTGCAGCTCTGGAACACTCTACCCAGGAGCCACCTGAGTTTTTGCCCACCACTTTCCACTGAAGTTTACCACTTCCAAGCTTCATAAACTTTCCTTCCAGGTTATCCCTGCCTCTGCTCTTATCAGGGGAAGCTCACCCAGGGAGACCCTGGAAATTTCAGTAATTAGATAAAATAACCTTGTGGGAAGGCAAGGGTGATGCTTGAATATAATGTCAAGGAATTATGAAAGAAAGATGGTTTTGGCTCCAAAAATTTATACCAACCCTAGTTTCCTCAGTTTGGAGGTTAAAAGCAGCAGGGAAAAATATGTGTTCACCCAAGCTTTTTAAATAGATCTGGAGCAGGAAGCAAGGCTGTTTTCCTATCTACAGTGTTTTTTTCCTGCTGTCTCATTCTGGTTAATTGGGTAACTCTCATTTCTTTGAAAGCACTTTGATTCACCGTATGAACACTGGAAGTATAATAAAATCAGGCTGTTTAAGAGTGTGTCTGGAAATGGTGATAAACAGTCCATTTTCTGCTGTTTCTTACATCCATGGATCATGGTGAGTTCTCGGCCTCTGTTAGAGGCCAGCTGATTGCAGTGGGCTTATGGAGGTGCTGATCATTCATTATTTTTCTTGTGACATTTGCAAAGTTTATAAAACTAAAGGCATTGTGCAATGTTAAATCAATAAATAGAGAATTGCAGTCACATGACAGAAAGGATTGGTCTTTCTCCTTGCATCAGCTTCAGGCAGTCTGAAGTGGGGAAGCAAAGAGGGTGAATCTGTGATCTGCAGAGTTTTGCTGTGCTCAGGACATCAAATAAAGAAACACTTGTGAAAAAAATATGTAGGAAAAGTGAGGAATGCAAACCAGTGCCTGGGAATTCACTTGTGCTGATTTATAACCCAGTATAAGTGGTGGGAGGAAGGATGGAATGATGCAGGTAAAGGGCAATGAGATTGTTTTGGATCACGTCTCTGTTTGGACAGCGTGATGTGTCCTAGGATCTGCCCCTGGTACTGAATAGCTTAGTGATGCCATGGCAGTGAAACCAGAAATAATAGCTGTTAATGGTGCTAAAAGAGTAAAAAAAAATGGAGAAGGCATTTTGAGGGTACATGTCTCTTCTCTCAGTTTTTCCAGTCCTAAGTTCAATCCTTTGTACATCAGAACTCGGTAGAGCACAGGGGTTGTTCTTTACCCCAATACTATCAGTAAGATCTGATGTGACTTTATTTGAAAAAAACACTCAAAACTAAAAAGAGAAACAGCAAGACATTATACAAGAAGTATCAGGAGCTGGCAAGTGCTGGGCCACATGTTTTTCACCAGGCTGCAAAGGCCAGTGTTGGAGAAGTCTCCTGGGGCAGAATAGGTGCAAGGCCTCTTGGAAAGGAAAAGTAGCATAAGCCTATGAGGCTCCATTTTGGTAACACACAGCCAAATCTCAGGGCAAGATTTTTGGGTGCTGCGTGTCTAACACTGTTCAGGGCCCTTTAAAAATCCCAACCTTCGTGTCTAAATTAACAAACAGTTCATTTGCATTTTGCTGTTTAGAGGAAAAGTGCGGAGTGGACGTGGTTATTTGATACTAATTATTTAGCAGGTATAAAAGCGTATTCAAGTCCCTAATCTCCTTTCTGAGCAGGCAGGCATGCTCATGTTCAAATAGTTGCATAACTTGCCCATCTCCAGTTGACAAACCCTTCTAACTTTGTTTTCAGATCTAATGCAACCCCACCCCCGGACAAGCTGTGTGCATAGCTGGCCTGGAGTCGATCTTGCTGTTAAATTCATCCTCTTTTTTTGCTCTTCCTGCAGCTTTTTGCCTGCTTTCCATGTATGCTTAAAATACCAGCTGTTGAGGAAAGGGCTGCTCCAGCATTTACCCTGTGTCTGAGCTTTGGGTGGCTGGACTGGAGTTCAGGGCTTTTGGGAAAGCAAATGAAAAATTCAGGACTGGGTTTTCTACTGACTTGAGATGTAAGAGAATTTCACTGCCGGCTCTCTCTCTGCCTCTTTGTACATCTGACATGTGATACACCCATATCTGCATATGTCTATACACATCTGTTTGTGTGTGTATGGTTCTGAATAGCAGTGTATGGTACCAGAAGGACACAGCAGAGATCCTGGGTGTTGTGAGATGAACACAGCTTGATGTTGGTATGAATTGTGAAAGATTTCTCATTGCCAGGTCTTTTCCTTGACTCTTCACATCTTTCATTTGATGAAAACTGACCAAAGTCAGTGGGACCACAGAGGATTCAAATCAAAATAAAAACTGGGCTGAGCCTGATACTGGGAATTTTTTTGCTGAATTAGGCATAAATTAGATGTTATCTCCCAGCCAGTTACAGTGGTACTGAAAACAGATACTTCAAAGTATTTACAGTGTGTGAGAGTATCTAATCTTCTCTCATATAATTTAAAAACCAACCCAGGGACAGTGTTGTGGTTTCAAGTTGTAGATGGAACAGACACCGTATTTATCTGTGTACCAAGGAGGTCAAGGAAATAAAGCAATCTTCTTTCAGCTCCCTGCATTATTATCACAAACAATAGCCTGCTGGCACAAAACAAGTTTTAATTGATTGTTGTTATTGATTTTACAGGAAGCAAAGCAGAAGAAATACAACTTGATTTTTGTAAGCCAGGATGACCTGAAAAATACAAAGGAGAAAAAGAGATTATAAAGCCCTCTCATATTTTGCCCACTCCTGTGAGTTTGCAGCTGAGCACTCAATAAAAGCCCTTTCCATTAATTATCTATTTATGTTTTTTGACCACATTGATTTTCTCTTTATATAATCCCTATCTGAAAGTTTTATTCAGGTTGTCTGTTTTGTGCTGTCACTGTGCAGATCAGTCTTGTTCCTTATGGCCAGTAATTTAAACATATCTCTTCCTCTGGTGTCTTTCCACCCTCCTCAAGCCCACATGAGGAAGAAAAAGCTGCACATAAAAGTTTTAGGCCAGTTGTTACCATTAATCTTTCCTTTCTGTTGATCATCATTTTTTGGAACACTTCCATTTCAGGCTGAACCCTGGGTATGGGATTTTTTCTGTACCTGCTGCTCTACCAGTGCTTGACTGGAGCAGAGGTCTTGGGCTGTGAATAATCACAGACTGCCTGAATAATCATAGCAATTCTGTTCAATTACCCAGGTGGGCTGGCTGGTGGGCACTGGGGGAACCTTGGCTAAGTGGGACTTTCTCCTGGAAGGGAGGACGTGGTGAATTTCATGGCACGCTGCTCCGATTCACGCTTTTCCCCAACTTTTCCCAAGCTCCCCTTGGGCACAGATTAGGAGACGAAGGGGGTTAAGAGAAAAGACATTAATGTTGGTGAAAAACAAATTTTTTGCAAACGATGAGTTGAAAAGAAGAACTTTCTCACTGCTCAGTCTTACATGTTAATTTTATGGATTTTGGGGTAGGTGTGTGTCAAGAGGAAGATGTGGATGGGAATAGCAGTTTTCAGCACTTTTAGAAGAGGAGCCAGTAATTCCTGGAATTTTATGTAGACTCTCTCTATATATACACGGAATTAATTAAGTCACATGGATAATGTCATTCTGCAAAGCTTTAAAACGATTAACAACACCAAAAATGTTATCACGGATTTTACGATGCTCATTATGAACCTAATTAATACTATTATTAATAGCATTAATAGTATTATCAGCTTACCCTTATCTGTCCTCAGGGACTGTGTAAAGTGCCTTCCAAACGCAGACCATGAAGAATATTACAGCCACAAAGATCTGCATGCTGGTGTGTAAATCTTTCTCTTTCCTTTCTCCCTTGTTACGTGTAATTCTTATTTTATTGTGACTTTGAGTATTTATGCAACACTAGTAAACAAACTCCAATCTTGTTTAAATTTACATTCTGGTGTTTACCGCTTTACTTACATTTGCAAGATTTTTGTCTTGGCAGCAATAGCTAAAAGCTTCCTGTCTTCCAAAAATAATAATTGGGAGTATTACTTTAGGAGCTGGGTTTTGAAGGAAAACATTACATTTTTACACACTCTGTTTTAAACTAAATGTTTAGTTATTCATGAATTATTTAAGGCAAAAAAGAATGATGAATTATTATCCACATCCCAAAATGTAACATTCTGTGGCACCGCTTTATTCAGACAGCCCTGGTACTGCTATCCATAGCAGCTCGGCAACAGCAGTCTTCCTAGAATGATATACACGGGGAAAAAAAAAAGAAAAGGGATTTTTTTTGCTTTTGCAGCACCTACCCAACTTTCCCACCAAGTGATCTGTTGTTAATGTGCAGGAAATCCCAATGAATGCACATCATTTGGTGAAAGAATGACAGCAGACACCACAGCTATCCTTAGCAAGCATCCACCTGCTCCCGTGGTGCCTTTTTAAAGCAAGTTCAGCTTACCTCTTCTCCTCTTAGTTTTCCTTTGCTAATTGCAGGTGATGATTCCAAA
The DNA here is from genome assembly GCA_013397845.1 of Melanocharis versteri. Taxonomy (NCBI): domain Eukaryota; kingdom Metazoa; phylum Chordata; class Aves; order Passeriformes; family Melanocharitidae; genus Melanocharis; species Melanocharis versteri. The sequence continues at coordinate 627,023 of VZTG01009792.1, read as the reverse complement.
GAAGCCTTCACCTGTTTGAGTGCGCTTTCATCTTTCTAGACAAAGCAGGCTTGGGCTTGGTGCTTGATCTGTGGCATAGTTAGGGCCTTTGGTATTAAAGGCGTTGGGATCACCCTGAGGCTTTTAAGGTTTTAGGGTTAAATTGATGAGCGTGTATAAAATGTAAGCTTTGTTGTTTGGCAGAGTTTTTCAGCATTTGTAATTCTTTTTTTCATTAAGAAACCATGGAACTACACTGCATACCTCAACTGCCTCTTGCCTATTAAAGAACGCTGTCAAATAGAGACCTCTTCGACTTGCATGAAACTTGTGATTCATTGTACTGCCTTTAATCCTCACCAGGTCTCCAACTTATTTGAGATGCTCAGGAATGCCTCTGCACCAGATCAGGGTATCTATTTCTCTCCCCATTTAGTCTGTGCTGTTCCTACTGGATAATGAGTGCTTGGTACACTGTGGAGCTGGGAGATACCTCGGCTTCTGACCACAGAGCTTGCACTTTGACTCCTGCTCTGTCTTTTTGCTTATGGATCTCAGCATTTGGGAATTCAGAGCTGTCCAATGAAAAATCCATAGCAGAGGCCAAACAGTTCACAAATACCCTTGTTTGTTTGTTTGTTTTTTCTCCTCTTATTTTAATGTAGGGGATTAATTGACCAAAGACCCAGTGGAAGGTAGTGTCCTGACCTTGACTGTTGCTGAGGAGCTTTACCGAGTGCTGCCCACTGCTGCTGAAGATGAAAGTTGTTTCTTCTTGAAAAATGTCGTGCCTGGGTTTCTGGCTGGGATCCCAGCACCTTGCCTGCTTCTGCTGTGAAATGATTCACCCCAGCCCAACAAGTCCTAGTGGCAGGACTGGCCTTGTTATAGGAATTGCCGTCCCCTGGGAGAGGGAATGAGTAGTGGCTTTAGTCAAGAAAATTTCAGCACAATTTACAAAGCTGTAACTAAGATGAAAACTTGGTAAAATGGTGTTTTCTCACTTTTTTTTTTCCTCTTTCCTCAGCCATTTGTTTATGTTACATAGGGGAATTTACTTATTTTCTTAAATGGGGTTTGAGATAAAGTTTCCTCTGGGAATTCCCAAAGGTTTTGTATGCCTCGCACAGTGTACCGTGGGTGACATGCCCATTCCAAACTTTCTGCCTCATCTTCACATGCAGTTCTCTGACATCAAGGCCTAGGAAAGCTTTTGTAAAACGTGGTTGGACAGACAATTATTGCTGTTCAATGCATTCCTGTTGTTCACCCACAGCAAAGTGAAATAAACTCGGAGAATAAGCTACCACATGTGTTTGGTTTCATAGAGGTTTAAAAGAATATGTGTTATTTAATATTACAAATACATTACTTTAGGGGTTAAAAACATACATTGATACACATATATTTGCATATACATACACAGTTGTTGTGTATTAGCTGATTGGTGAAAACTTGTGAAACTTCAGTGACCCAATCGCAACTTTCTATTCATTCCAGCAGTAAGGGCAGGACTGTGAGTTTTATCCATGTATACTCTTGAAAGGAAAAACAGTATTTTCAACAGGGAATAAACTGGAAATCAGGGAAGATGTAGGTGCAAGAAAGGACAAATGTGTTAGCTCTGCTGGTGGCAACGGTGGAGGCATTGTCTGCCTTTGTCATTTGTCCCTCGTGTCAACGTGCAGCCATCAGTTTGGGGCAGCTGTAACATTCCAGGAGGAAGGCACAAGTCCCTCTTCTCTGAGCTGCCACAGAGATTCTGGCCACCTCACTGCTACCTGGTGACACTGGCTGCTTCTAGGCATGGTCACTAGGGTAGAGCTCCTGTCTGTGCCAACTTCAGAACTGTTTCTTATCAACTACCTAAACTTGAGACCCCGATAGTAAGGGCAGATATTACATTGCTCTTTATATTAGACACTGATGTGTATTTGTATTATGTTACTGTCTTCTGAAACAATCTTCTTCTAAGGCTATAGATTTGTAGAGCCTGATTAACTTCTTAACTTCTTCTTTGCAATGTGAGGCTCTCTGGGCTTCCTAATTTATCCCTTAAATTATTTTTATAGGCCTGCTCTGAACCTTCTGCAGCTGTCTGTGTGTGGACTGTAGAAGTGGTTTCAGCATTTCAGCAGTGGTCTTTCTCAGTGCCCCCTCGCCTACCACATGAAAGAGGAAAGTCAAGAGATTGTCTGCCTAAATTTTATTTCAGAGTAAGTATTTTCTAGGATACAGTCCTTTATCTTTTGTCTGCACATAAGCAAATAGATGGAGCTGTCAATAAATGAATTTTACTGACCAACTAGCACCCAGAAGAGCTCAGCTGATGGGGGAGCTGGGGCACAAAGTTTACAGCTAGGGACCAACATACAGGTACCTGAATTTGGAGCTGAGTCTCCCCCTGGTTCATATGTAAATGTGTGCTTGGCAAAACTGTTGAATACATATACAAATATATACAAAATCAGTAAATTCTTTATGACATAAAAAGTGTACTTTGAAATAATGACAAACTGCTCCTGGTTAGGACTAGTGGCTGCAAATCTATGAACAACATGAAAAATTCCATGTTTTCCTGACCTTCCTAGACGAAATTATTCGGAGTCAAGTTCTCCTCACCCAAACTTATACCCTTCAACTGACTTCAAAGGAGATAAATGAGTCTCTCAGCAGGGCAGAACACAGGTTGTTATTCCTGTAGCACTTTCTATATGTCATTAACACACTTTTTCTTATCTAACTCTTCTAATAGTCAGCTAAATTTTAAGTGTTTATATACAGTTGGATCATCATTATTTTTTTGCATTTAAAACTTGGGAAGGGTATTTTTCCCTTCCCTTCCCTTCTGTTTATATTTACATTTTCAGATAGTACATATACAGCCAAATCATATCACTTTGAAAGTGATATAGAAAGTTGTGCTCTCTTACTCAATCAGATCTAATCAGTTTGGATGGATTCCAAATACTAAGCATTAATCTCACTTAAACCAAACCCCTGATAGTTCATCTAGCCTGAGTATTCATGTCAAAGACATAAAACAATCTCCCTTAATGCCCACAGTACTTTTTAAATTGAGCTTTCACCATCTGTTAATAAAACCTGCTTTGTACTGCTGGTTGTGTTCTGTGGAATGTGTCAGGGGTAAGTTTCTCTTTCCCTCCAATTCTTAAAGGCCGCCTTTTTTTTTTTCAAAAGTATATGAAAATTATGCAATATAGTTACAAGGAATTAGTCACACCTTGGCAGAATCTCCATTACCTTGGCTCACATCAAAGGGAAGGAGAGAAGTGTGGTCCTTACAAGCTTAGAGCATTCCTTTGCCTTGGAATCCCACTCTGTGATGACAACTAAATTGGACACTGATGCTTACTTATTTTTCAACACGTGGGTGTAAAGCACATTGACCTTGCAGTTGACTTTTTTAGAGCACCTTTCATCACGGGCCCAAGCCCACAGCATGATGCAGAGCTCTCTGCTGTCTTTCAAGACTCCCTGGAGAGGATTATCCAGAGGCAGAGCTGCTGAGCTGAAGTCTCCCTTTGATTGCCCCCTGTATTTCAGCATCTCACATTATTACTGCTGAGAATGGCACCGTGGTGCTTCCCTGTCAACTCTTACAGAGCTCATGCTCGAAATAAACTATGCCTTCAGACAACATTTTGCATGATTCAGCAATTTAAGGTCCTAATTTACAGCAAAAGGTGAGTGAACTACAGATTAGAAAAGGCAAGAGGAAGAATCTGTGTTCCTCTGGGGCAGACTTTTCTGAGCACACCACTGGCTTTACCGGCTGCTGCTGCTTTTGGGTAACAGCTCGGTGTGTCTGATTCCAGCTTTGCCTGGGAAAGCAGGTGAGATGTGTGCATTGGTTGGTTTTAAAAGTCATGGCTAGACTTGTTTTCTATGATTCTGCATAAAAAATAAGTGAGAAATTGAAATTTTTGTGTTGACTTGAGATAAAAAGGGATGGATTTGAAGGACGGAACAAGTTTCGTTTTTGAGCAAGAACTACTGAGCAAGAAACTTGATTGTCAGCATACTCAAGTGATGACATTGGGGTCTAAGCAATGAATAGGCATCCAGGGACACATTTATTCTCCTCAAGAAAGAGGCATTGGAATATTCTAGAAAAGTTTTGCAGCTAGGAAAGTAGTTGTTTGGTCTTCTGGCTGCCCCAGTTCAAAAAGTATTTCAGTGCAGTCTCAGAGGTTTCGATGGTTACAGGACAAGTACAGGAAAAGTGTGAGACGTCAAAAGGCTGCCACACTCAACTCTACCCTGGTGTCAACTCTTTCTTTCCCTGAAACCTGCTTTGTTGGGAAGTGCAGAAGTGGTCCCATAGCATCTCATCTCAGTGCCAGTCTGAAGGTATCAGCCATCCTCCAAAGTGTAAGCACTGGATGCCGTCCCTTGGTTGGTGCAGGAATTAATTTGTTATTAGAGTACTGCTGCAAAACCCCCAAGAAAGCACTATGGCCTGCAGCCCTGGAGATTGTGCAAACCTCTGCTGTCTCCATGTTCACTCTGAGGCATCCATTCCTGAGATTTTCTTTTGAGGCACACTAAATTATACCTGAAAATTGTGTAGAGCCATGTGCATCTGCACCTCCACCTCTCACCTCACAAGTCTCTGCTGGGAAGTTGCTTTAAAATAACTATGGTAGAATTTAACTGAGATGATAGTTATGATGGTGATGGTGATTTTACGAGTTTCCAAATGTAACTTGAACATGGATTTCACTTAGCAGACGTGTTAAATAAAAAAAATATACCCTGGGATTCTGTTTGTATTTGATTGCACAATAGCTTAATTTCTTCAGCTACTTTTTCAGCTTCCTCTTAACACTTTTGTTTTTACTTGTAAGTTTTTTGTTTGTGTATAATGAGGCTTTGTGTCTCCTGATTCCTTATCTTATGTGGGTGGTAGAAAAATTGCTCTACTGCTTCAATATTTGTGGTTGTGTGGGGCAGGTGGTTTCACGCAGAGCTGAGCAAAATATCTGTAGTAAAAAAAAAAAAGATAAAAAGATGGGTGAGTTTCTTTGCCTGAGATTTCTTTATACGCCTGGAACCTTTGCTGCAAGCACCAGGGAACCAGCAGAAGAGGTGGTTTCAGGCACGGAGAGGCCTTTTGCCAATTTTTGCAGCTTCCGGAGACCTGGAGCTAGTTTGGTCTTCTGTTGTGTATTGCAGGCCAGCATGTCCTGGAATTCCAGCTGCCTCCTGCATTGCCCAGGGGTCCCACTCCTTCTCTCTCCTTTTGAGCTCCAGACATCATTTTGTTCCTCCCTTCCCAAGACTCAAGCATGGAATGGGTCAAGGCTAGATCTTTGGGACTGGTGTTCAAACACGAGATATGGTGCAGGTCTGCGTGACCTGATAAACTCTCCAGGAGCCCTGGTCATGTGGCTCCTTGCATAATGAGCATGCTGAGCTCTGCTTCCAGGCACAGACGTGGATGCTGGATATTTGTCAGCTGGAAAAAAAGTAAATCTGTCCAGCTACTCCACTGGGTATTGCTCACAGCTATCTAGGGGGAACAGACCAGGTATGACACTTTCAAATTAGATAATGTCTAGGATTTGATGTTACCTCCTAAGGACACTAGAAATTTAATCCAAATTTATTGTAGCAGACTTTTCAGAAGAGATTTCATGTTCTTGTTGCTTGCTGCTAATGGACTCTGCCATTTAGATGCTCCTGTCAAAGAATTTGTAGGGTTTGAAACTCACCCTTAATGGATTTACAGATGTCTCTTGAGCTTATGCTAGCACCTTCTGGGATTACTGTGAAATCCCACATCCCACCCAAAATACCTGCTGCTGTGCTGTCTCATCTGTTGCCATTACAGCAAGAATTTCTGGACACCTGAAATCATGGATCCTGTCACTTTGGTCTGGGTCTTGGATCTGCAATATGGTGACAGTTTGTGTCAAGACCTTCCTGCACAAAGTCATATATGCACTACGGCATGTAACATTTGCTAGAACTACTTAAATCCTTGCCTTTATGAATGTATAAATGAATCTTTATATAATATTTTAAATTATACAGTTGATGTGACCAGAATTTATTTATTTAAGTCATGATTTTTTAAACCAGTCAGCTGATATTTCTCAAGCAGCAAGGCAAGGGGAGGACTGTGAACACTTGCACGGTATAACATCAAGCTGAGAGAGAGATGAGATTTCTGCTTCTGGACTTCAGAAGGTCAAAATCAGTGTGGGAACTTTTCCCAGTGGTGGCAGCTGCAAATGTCAGGGAGAATTGCTTTTCCAGCAGCTTCCCAGGACAGATTTTCACAGTCAGAATCATTAATTTCTTGTGTACTGTTAGAAAACCATAATAAAAGAAACCTGGGTATCATTTTGAGTCTGAGTTGATTTTGGGGATGAATACAGAGGTATATAAGCAAGGGAGTGCAAGGAATATTTTCATTTCAGTTATATTTGGTGTGTTAATGAAAAGAACACCCAAAGCAGGCACTGACCAAACACATACTTATTCAAAAGCAGAAGACTGGAAATTTGAAATGTCTGTGTGACATTTGTGATAATGCCATGGTCCTAAATATGACCATTAATAACTTGAGTATTTATCTATGACAATATCAAATTTAATTTGCTGTAAGCCCTGTAACCCAGGTGTATAATGACATGGCACACATATTCCACAGTACAGCAAACACAAAGCTGTATCCATTTGATAAACTGCTTAAGCAGCTGATGTGCTGCATTTGTTATGTATTTTTGAGGTGTTCACAGATGGTTTATCCCAGAGAGCTGACTGGAGACATTTGAATTGTTTCAGGTGCTTTTAAATGGAAAAAAACAGTGACAATCTCCACAAGATGTTGTTGATAATTTGAAATCTCAGAACAAATCCAACAGATTCATAAACAAGAGACAGACTGAGATGTTTCAGTACCAGCAAGTCTCCACTCAGAGGATCTATCTGGGTACCCCTGCTCCCCACCACAGCCCATCCCACCCAACGTTAACAGCTAGAAAATAGATGGACACACAATGCAGAATAGAAAGCTTAAAGTAGCACCAGGGAATTTTTTCATTCTGTATTTTGTTTCAGAGACACCTTAACTGGTATTTTCTCTTGCTGCAGCACCTGAGGAGGGCAGATGTGTGCTTATCTGAGCAATAACCCAGCCAGCTGCCTTCAAAGAGAAGGGTGGGTAAGTGCCTATCTCTGCAAGAACCAGGAGGTGGAGAAGCTGCACATTCACAAATATGGCCCACTTTTTTGATGACTAACACCTTCATTTTTTCCTTTTAAAAAGGCCAGAAGATATGAATGAGACTCTCTTGCAATTTTACTGGGGAATTAAAGTGTTGACATAAGTAGGTGGCAAAAGGCAGGGATGGTAACGCGACCACCTCTTCTTTCACCAGTTGTTTCTTCCCTTAATGTTTTATACTTACAGTGAAGCAACTGGGACAAGTTGAATCGCCACAGATTTTCTTCAGGGCATGACAGCCTAAGTGGAAGGAGTTGGTGGCTTGTGTTTGTGAGCTCTCGGGTTCTCTAGGAGTAGGAGATTTTCATGTCCCCTTTAGAAGGCCCAGCAGGTGAGTCTGTGTTAGCTCATGCAAATTCTCAACAAATCACATGAATCCTTCTCCAGACGGGATCCCTCACACGCTGGTGAAGCTCTGCGTCCCAGGGAGGGTAGTAACCCCCTTCAGAAGCCCATCAACTTCAGCATCTCCACAGGTACTAAAATCTCTTCAGACAATTTGATGGCATGTGATGGATGTAGATGCGGATGCTGCCTGGAGGTTAAAAAGGACATAATAGCTGTGTAAGAATAGAGCGGTCCTAAATTTCCAAAGAGGAATTTTGCAATCCAAGATTCATACAATGTACATTAATGTAACAGAACATTATCTTCAGTGAAAAAAAACTTCTATTTTATGGCACGTGCCAATCAATATCTCGCTGATATCACATTTCAGTACAATATAATCCTACAAACAGAGTAGTTTGGGTTGGAAGGGACCTTGAAAATCATCTAGTTGCAGGTCCCCTGTCATGGACCCTTTATACAGCAATATTTGTACTTTAAAGGACTCTACAGCCCATCTCATGGTCCAGTCCAAGACTTCTCTGAAGCTGTGTGTTTTGAATTAAATGCCATTGTGGATATTTTACATTAAATAAAAGAACTCTGGAGCTTCTGAGGTGTGCTGTGTGCTTGGTACGTAGGCGACATTTTGGTATAAAAAATAATTACTCCTAGGAAGCAAAATGAATCAGAAAATACTGGTAAACAACACGATTCAAATTTGACAGAGGTTTTTCTAAGGCAAAAATAACTGTTAGATGAACTGGTATTAATTTTGAAAATTTCTTTAAATTTCCCCCTAAAGATAGGTTATACTTGACCTCCTCAAGCCTTCTTTTCCTTGTAGCTATGTGACCTATATGAAATCCACATAGGCTTGATTTTCCTGCCTTGATTGTGCTGCTATTTTCACACGTACACAGCGAATTTTAAAAACTGTTGGTCTGAACAAACACCCATAAACCCCACTTTTCACCTTTCTTACTCAGCTGTCACTGTCTACACAAGGTCAGAGGCAGCAGAGCAGCAGAGCTCTTGGCTCTGACTGTCTTTTCCTACATGGTAAAAAAGGGATAGGACAGGCTGTCCACCTGGGGATGCTGGGAGCATTAAACCCCAGCTGGGAGCATGCCTCAACACGCTGCAAGTTGTGCTAAGGTTGCTAAGTGACTTAAATCCACTGCACGGAATAGAACCATATAGCCTCAAAACAGCAGAACTTGACTTGGTTTCTAGTAACTCATTAAAATGACTCTACAATTCTTTTGATGTTCTGTACTAGTCTGGTCACATTCCTTTCTGTTTTATAGCATGGTAATAACAACATTCTTGTAAACAGTCATATAAACTCTAACATTCATATTGCTCTCATCAGATGATCTGAAAGCATTTTCACATTGGGATTTGGCTTTCTTATCCCCATAAAGCATATCCCACACCATCAAAGGAGCAGGGGGGAAAAAATAGGGATGCACAAGTTGATTGCTGCTTGGTCACTTGCTCAGGGCAGCCACAACATCCTGTGAAGGCTGAATTTTTTTTGCAGATATTGCTTCCATAAATTAATTGCTTAGAGCTAGTGGAGTTTCCATTCTCTTTCAGAGGAAACTGCTGTGAACAGATAGACTCCTGCCTGGATGTTAGTGCCTACTTTTTATTGATTATTGATCATCAGCCTGTGCTCTGTCCATTGTTATCAATACATCGTCATCAATACATTGTCATCCTCTGCTTGCATGGAACTACAGCCTGTGGTAATATTTTCTGGGAGCCTGAGTTCTGTATCACACAGCTGGCAGTGGAGAATTACAGAAAGAGAGGAGGCCTAGGAGGCAAAAAACCAAGAAGCCACTCTGGTTTAGCCATGCTTGTCCACTGATAGCAGCAGATAAAAGAAAGACAGCTGGCTTTAGCTAGAGAAATGTGCTGCAAGGAGGACAGGCAGCAGTTTCCAGATGTCTCTGGCCAAAGGCTTGGCACTTAAGCACTTGCTCAAACAAAAGGGCCAAGGATAAGGGACTGCACCCTTTGCAAACAACACGGCACATGGACATGCACTCACATGCAAAGAATTTACACCGGCTGAACAGTTTTCCAGGCAGTCAGTAAATATGACTTATGCCTTCTCTCCCTCCATCAATAGTTTAAACAATCTGGGAGCAAAATGAGATACAATAATTTTCCTGACACTTTAAATGACAAGGAAAGATTTCACACATTTTAACACGTCCTCAGCTTGCTTGCTTACTTTGATTTCCCTCTGTTTCTTTCTTTTTATCATTATCCTTTTACTTTTTCTTTATCCAAGACAGCTCTACATTTTCCTTTGGACTGCCCAGTTGGAGCAGAGAAACGAGGTAATATACTGTGAACCTATCACAGAGCATGAAAAGGAAACCGTAAATACTCAAGTGAACAAACTGCCAGCAACCTCTAAATAAGCAATGTGTTACACAGCATATCTGCTGAAGGCTGATACATTTATAGTAGTTGCAATCTGCTGGAGAATTTTTTGCAAGTAGGGAAAAAAAGTAGCTAGATTTGACAGATAAATTTTTCACAGTGTTACCCTTTGTTTACAGACCTTCTCTCCTTTTAGTGTACCCTAGAGCAAATCTCTGCCTTTTCAAAAGACCACGCCATTGTTCAACTGAAATGCTATTATTTCTTCTCTCAAGTTTGATTAAATTACTTGGCACTCAGACAGAAGTTGATAATAATACAAACACAGTGATCAAGGTGGCAGATGTGTTGTTATTCTCTTAATGGCAAATAACTAATTCTTCAAACCCGGGCTACGCAGTGTTAGAGCAGTACAGGGGCTACACAGGGAACATTACAGCGAGTTTTACATATGCTAATTGAACTGGGATTGAGAATTTATTGGGGGACATTTAAATAATTGCTTTCCTTAGCAAATACAGTCTGGCTGTTGGTTTGTGGATGGTGTGTGTGTGGAGACTGCAGAGATTAGGGCCGGAGAGGAAGGCAGAGGTTGGAGGCAGCTGACGGCGCCTGTGCAGCAGTGGGGCTCAGCTGCCTTGCAGGAACTTGCTCCCATATCTGAGCCCTAGGATAAAAGGTGTATTTTTAAAGTGTGCTAGCTAAAATGTTTTAATTAACACCTGTTTAAGCCCTGGAATAAGCAGCACAATGTATTTTCTGTTATATCATCTGATGGAATAGTGGCTTAATTAGGTGGAGGAGTCCAGGGAAGAGTTAGGACACCCTGGTCCTCTGAAAAGACCAAGTGGTGAAAAGGGGAGTCCTGCATCCTGCCTGGGAAGATTAAAGTAGCCACTCTTTGGGCCTAGATCAGAAACCAGGGATTTTAAATATATTAGCTCAAATGCTTGAGCTAATAAGTTTCAAAATAAATCTTTTCTAGACTACACAAGCCCTGAGGGAAGAGCAAAGAGATTAAGGTAAAAATAGAAAGCATGAAGTGCCTAATAATGAGCCACACCTGTTTAGCAAAGTTTCCCTATCTCTGGTCTGGTCTACACCCGGGGTTTGTATCAGTGTGACTGGCTTGGCCAGGAAAGTGTTTTTCTAAGGGACTGGGAGGATGAGTATGCTGCCACGAGGGAGCCACGTGACAGTGGCAAAGGCCCCGAGGGCAGCCATGGAGTTGTCTGCAGAAGATGTTTCCCTCTCACTTACCCCAATACTGGAGGGGTTTTGGTTGTTTCATGTGTAGATAGAAATGAGGACTTTTTCAGAAGATCTAAACGTCGTTTAATAATTTAATAATTTAATTACTTGGAGACAAGTGGTTTTCATTTACTACAATGGATCTCAATCTTGTTGGCCTCCAGGCTCTATTGTACTGTAAATATTATTACTCATAATAAAAATCAACCTAACGTTTTTCCCCAAAACTCCAAGATTTGGTCTTCAGCTGTTGATGCTGGCTCAAACTAGAAGAGGAAGTAGATAAAAAAAACCAAAGAAACTTTCTTTCAGATTTAGCATGTTATTTCACAGACCCCAAAGTCCACATAACCTCCAGAGAATCACAGGTTAGCACCCTGCAACCTGCCAGTCTTCTCCAGTCAGTCCTTTTTGTCCATCACAAGAGCTGTCACAGCATGTGAAGACTTTGTTGTGGCTGTACTTTACATTTCAGTGGGGCACCCCATGTGTAGGACATAGTGGCTAAAACAGCAGGTAACTCATAATGTTACACCCTTTATATCGGAGTTTTATTGTGGGGGTTTTTTGTTGTTGTTGTTGTTTTTTTTTTATTAGGCAGGAATATGTCATTCTTCATGAAAAATATTGAGATCCACTAAATGAGATGCTAAAGATTAAGCTCCAGAGTAGGGGAAGCTCAGTTTTGAGACCTGACTATTTGTGCTGTTTGTGTAAAACAAGATTACCTTTCTCCCCTGTTCATGACCAATTATTTATTGAGTAGAACCTTACCCCCAGAGAAGCTGCAGGAGCTTGAGCATCCAAGTGTCCAGGTTGACATCTTGATTTCACCGAAGTCAGCAGGAGTTTTGCCACTGATGTCTCCTCCTTAGAGTTTGCCCCACAGCCTTGTCAGAGTGGGCAATAATCCTGATGAAACTGTAGGAGAAAGGCAGTTACAGTATAAATAGAGATATAAATTATATCTGGGGTTAAGAGGCACACATTGATATATATTAGGTAGCTTCCATAAAACAGGAAAGTTGTTTTTCTTTACACCTTTGCCCACGTCTTTTCTACCAACTATCTATTCAATTCTGCTAGTGAGAAACGTGAAAAAAATTCTATTGAGTCATGCTCATTTTTAATAGTTCATTATAATATATTTCATAGACTCATCTCAGCTGCCTGTCTGTCTGATCAAGATGAAGATGTAGGCTCCATCAGCAGATTATTAGAATAAATCTGAATTTGGTTACGTGTCAACACAGTGAAAAGGCTTAATCCTTCAGTTATAAGTGAATTTGGTTACATTTACCTTATTAATACTCATAAAAACCCCACCGAGAGGAAAATAATTGCATTTTCTAGAACACTTTTCTGATATATTTAAACCTAATATAGTATAATTAGAAAGCAAATGAGACAAGTTAAAAGTAGAGGAGAGAAGGAATCAGAAAACTTTTATGAGTGATTTTTGTGCTCCTCTTTTCATGGTAGGTGGCCATCTGATGATTGTTACCTGTGAGATGACAGCTTGGGCTTGGTTTTGTGAGCAACTGAACAGAGCTGATGAACTGGAGAGGCAAATTTCTCAACACCTTCTATCTTTACTCATTTTTTCCCTACTGCTCTTTTTTGTCCTTCCTTTCCTTTCCCAGATGCAAAGTCCCACTGCTTTGGCTCCAGCCTTGGGACAGCTGGATTTTGCTATAAACCAGTTAAAACTCATTAACCCAGCAGAAGTTTTTTTTTGGTTTTCTTGTGGAATCTATTTTCTGCCGTGAGTTGAGTTATCTCAAAGTGGTCAATGACACCAGCAGTGGAGCCAAATTAATAACATCAGTGAGGGGAGGATGAGGGACTGGCTGAGGAAGAGAAGGAACTTCTCTCTTTTGGTGGCAGTGAGCTGTCGGAGTGGCTCATCCGGTGTCATTAAATTGTAGCTTAAATATACAAGCTCGTTTCTGCTGGAAAGATCACTTCTGATTTCTCCTGCACTCTGGATTCCTGGCAGATTTCTTCTAGTTTGGTGAGATGAAACTGCTCCTCAGAAAGTGAGAATTTCTGACACAATGTGTTGGGGGCGAAAGGAGAAGGAGGTGTCCTTTGTGGCAATGTGCCACACCAGATCAGCAAGAACATCCAACTGCACCCCAAGTGTCTTGCCCAAGATCACATGGGAAATCTGTGGCAGAATGGAAAGCTGGGCTTCTCTCTTGTAACAGCAAGAAAATTGAGGCATCCCCAGAATTGCAGGATCTTGCTGCTGGTCCAGGGAGGACTAGGTGGTATAAAGGAAAGTGATGGTTCCTCAAAGACGTAGGATAATCTACTTTATCCAACATTTCAGCCCACCTTACTTTCTACACATCAGAGAATGTTTTAAACTCGAAAGCATGGGATTATTAGTCCTTTCCAAATCCGTCAGTAAAAATGGTTGCTCTGAAAAGTTCTGACCCCAGAATTGTCTGAAAATGTAATGAATTTTGCTAAGCTCTCAGCCTTGTTGGATGTCCTTTCACAGTCAGTTCTGCAGGCAGAATAGGTGAAAAATTCTTTCCCTCTTACCAGTTTTGATTTTGCCGTGTGCTAATTTCACTGGACAGTCCCTATTCCTTAGGGTCTGTGGCAGCAATAATAAATTTTCCCAGCTCCCGCATTGCCGTTGAACCAGGAGACCCGAGCTTCTGCCTCTTTCCGGGAGGCTGCTGGGCAGCGTTATAAATCAAGGATCCTGGATGCGATCCTGGATGCGATCCTGGATGCTTCCCCTCTGATTCGGGCTGTCGCCCCGGCAACCCCGATTACCCGAGTTCGCCTCTGCCAAGCTGCTTGCGACGGGAGATGCCGATTCTCGCCTGGCTGACGGGGGTGTCGTGGGATGGTTGATCTCGTCAGAGGGTGAACTGCTGGAAATGGAGATGGATGGATTCACTCTCCGGGCGCGGTTGTCCCGGCGCGCGCAGCAGATGGCGCTGCGCCTTTGATTCCGGTGACGGCCACCGCCGGCACCCGCTCCGCTCTGCGACCGCCAGAACCGGAAAAAAAAAATATGGAAAAATAGAAAACTCCGTTGTGCTAGGTTTTACTAGATTTATTTATTTTTTTCCCCCCAAATATTTAACTTACCCCCCTTTCCGCAAATGGGAGAAGGTCTCCAAAACCCACCAAGACGCCGTCACCCACCGTTTCTGACCGCGGAGACTGAAAAGTACCGTGCCAAAAAAAATCCCGGTTTGGTTTGGTTTTTCTCTTAACCATAACTACACAATACATATAATACCTATGAACCTAATAATAAATCCCGGGAATGACACAGTTAATTTGGAATAATCAAAGTGCACTTTCGCGGAGATATTAATAAGATTTATAATTATTTACGTACTGTCTCCAGGGAACAATGGGAACTCTTAAACAATTTGCTCAAATACGAGCAGGACATGTATAATGTGAGAGAGTAAAAGAACTCTTTTTTCTTCAGCCTCAATCCCTTACAAGCCTGTATTGCTTTCAATACTCCCATTTCTGGACTATATGTGGAATGATAGGAAAAAAAGGAATGCTTCAAGGGGAAGGGACTGTTCTATCCACATTGTAATTTTCATAGTCCTGCCTTAAAACACAATTTATCTTTATGGCTCACATAGAAGTGATATATCACCTTGCACAGTAAATAGGCAAGGTGAACTTTGTGATGAAGTTTAAACTTACTTTAACATTTTCTTGGGCTATAAAAATATTCCTCCCTATGGCACCTTATTTAGAGATTAACACGTATCCTTGTCCACACAATATTTTCAATGCCATGGTGCGTGAACACATGCTTTTTATATCTCTCCTTTTAGTGTTGGAGCTGGGGAACTGTCAAAGGAATGAATTGCATATACTGTATTTTTTTCAGTGTGTGTAGGTTATTCAAACCCTGTTATGTTATTGAGACATCACAGAGAATACATAAAAAGATCCAGAATATTGGTATGCACGAGCCATGGGGCTGTGCCATTGCACTGAACTCCAGTGTGGCCTGGGAAGCTGCATGGGGAGAATGAAATGTATCAGGGGCTTGCTTTTGGAATTGTGTTTTTTCCTCTCCCCTAGTTTGCCTGGAGAAGGGCATAGGAATTTAGATTCAAGTGATCACTACGCTTTAGGAAGGGAAAAATACCTCAGCTTCCTGCATTCACCTGGATGCCATAACTTGGCCTCTCTACCCATGGTCTTGGGACGCTGGCCCTGAAGGTTGCAGGTGAGAGCAGGGCTGTGCCAGGCCTCCCCTCTGCCCAGGGGTGACACAGAATAAGCAACAGCCCTATTGTCTGGAAATGTAGCTGCCAGTGGCAGCAGCTAGAGACAGACTTAGACTTTCGATTGGCCAGATGTCACCAGATTTGCTGCTGGAATCGAATGTCCATTGAGACCGGATGTTCCAAGACCCATTCCCGTGGTTTGCAGCCTCTAAATGCTCCTCTGGAAAGACAAGGATTCAGGACAAAGCTGTGGGACTTGTATAGGGTGGAAGCTGAGTCTCGGGGACATAAACCCCCTTTGTGTGAGTCCCTTAGGATGGGAAGGTGAGTCGAAGCCAAAACACTCCTCTTCACAGAGACTATTTGACTCAGGGTCAGGTTAGCACTCATTCCTTCCCACTGGGTTAAGGGGCGAGTGAAGGCTGGGAGCTGGTGGAAGCTGTAGTTACAACCACTGAATTGTTTGCTTTAAAAGAGAAAATTATTTTTTAAAAGGGGAGATAAACTCTCACTTAAGGCAGTTCTCCTTTCAAATTTATTCTTAAATCAATAAAAAAAAAGTTTGGTTTTGTTCCTGTTTCTAAATACATACCTTGCATAACAATAAAACCTACAGACATTCATATACCTGGCAATACAAGCACTGCTTTTGCAGAGTTTATTTAAGAAGCTCCAAAATAAACCCAAAGATAATCACACTTAGACCAAAGACATACTTAGGATAAAATAAAAACACAGCCACAGTAGTTATAGTCTAGAAGTGACTGGGGTACAGTAAAGTATAGTCACAATTAAATTATGTCTTGGACTGAAGTAGATACATACTATTAATTGGATGTAGGCCCTTTAACCTTTTTGCAGGAAGCAAACTTGAAATCTAATAATTTTTGTAAAGATGAGCTTTCTGTGCTTCCAGTAATATTTCTGGGCTTTGAAAGGATCCTGACTTTCCTTTCAGATTGTTTTCATGAGATTGGCTCTAATATTTCAACCGTGCCAACTGAGCAGGGGTAAGAGAGGATACAGGAGGATGGAAGTTTGATTGCCTTATTCAAAGGATACAAATACCCTGCTGGCGCTGTCTGTTCTCTGCTGCTGATCTTTTTAAGGTATTTTGGTGCTAGACATTTTCATGGATGTGAAAAATTGTGGCAGAAAGGAGTGTTACCTAATGATTCAAGTACCTCAGCTTACAAAGCAGAAGTAGCCTGTTGGGTAGAAGACAGTGGAGACAAGAGTGTTTTATATAATACAAAAGACTGATTAAAATTTCATTTCTCTGCTAGGTTTGCCACCTTTCATTGCCATAACCTATGTCCAAAATAAGGTCCTGAATTAAGTCTTGTGCTTTTAAAACATACAGAATTATCTAATCCCTCCCTCCAATGGGTATCTCATTTTTAGCAAACTGGTTCGATTTTAACCCCAAACCAGTGCTAACTTCGCTAAGAAGAGTAAAACCCTAATTCAGGTGGACAAACCCACATCTACAGTTTAAGGAAATAATGGGTGGGTTTGTGTGACTTGCTTTTATTTTGATAGTCTGAGAGATCAGGAATAGACTTCACCTACATTAACTCTCGATCTGAAGAGTTCTGGAGAAGCCTGAAGTGCTCCTGATGTGCAGTTTAGAACTGTCTAAAACCATGAAAGATGCCTCTCTGCATTCTGCCTTGCAGAACTGTTCAGGAGGTGTTAATGGTGAGCAAAGCAGGCACAAGCAGCTGCAGAGCTGGTAACAGCATAAGCTGTCACCACCATTCCTTCAGAGAAGGTCTGGACACGGTCAAAGAGGATTAAGGCACATCTTTTATCCTTGTAACTGGAGTGGGCTAAAGGAATATACATACTTATGTACATGCCATCTGAAGAGCCAAGATTTAACCACCAGAGGCCATAAAAACTGAAATCCTGGACTGGCTGCATGCAGGGAAACCACCACACACTCACCAGTGGCCTGGATAAACATTTGCTATTAATTTCCGCTTAGTGCAGATGCAGCTTCATCCTAACAGCTGATGTTTTATGAAGGATCAGATTTTGTTTCCTTGTAAAAAGAATTAGAGAAATGCTTAAAAGCCAAAACAAATCTGAGTGGTGAAGGGTGATGACATCTAACAGGTCTGCAGAAAACCACTTCTGCTAAGCTTGAGCACTAACACTCTGTGTATAGGAAAGGAGGAAAGGAATTAAAATAATCATTTTTTTAGTCTCTGTCATCCCCACCCCGTGGATAGATGTGACACCAGAGCACAGTCTGGACCTGCTAAAGCTGCTGAGCACAGTGACCTCAGGCTACCTGACCTGCAACAGCCACACCACCACCAACTAGAGCGCCAGGGACGGCGAGGCAGAGGATGCCTGGGGGAAGCCCAGGCTGACCTGCTCCTCCCAGCCAGAACCAACGTCCCCAGGCCAGCACCTGAGCGAGCAGGTGGCTCTCCCCAGGCTGGCACAAGGGACTGGTGAGGGAGAAGAAGAGGGTGGCACAGTGCCTGGCTCAGGGGATTTTTCCCACCCTGTGACACAGGTGTCACATCCCACTGCTGCAAGGTCCCAGTTTTGTGTCATCAGCCAACATGCTGAGGAGGCATCTGCCCCTTCACCCCAGTTATTTAGGAACAAGTTAAACAACAGTGGACCCAGTATTGAAGCTTGGGGACTCCACCAGTGACAGGCCTCCAAATGGACCCTCTGCCACTGATGATGACCCTTGGGGATCTGCCACTCAGCCAGTTCTCAATCCAGCTCCCTGTGCATTCGTCCCGTCCATGCTTCCTGAGTTTGTGAATGAGAATGCTGTGAAAGACAATGTCAGAGCCTTGCTGGAGCTGAGGTAGAAAATACTCACTGCTCTCCCCTCATCCATCCAGGCAGTGGTTTCATCATAGAAAGCAATCAAGTTGGTCAGGCATGATTTACCTTTGGTGGATCCATGCTGGGTGCTCGTGATCACCTTCTCGTCATCCATATGGACAGAGATGGCCTCCAGAACGAGGTGCTCCACCACCTCATCAGGGACTGAGATGAGGCTGACTGGCCAGTACTTCCCTGGGTCCTTGCCCTTTTTGAAGACTGGAGTGACTTTTGGTTTCTGGCAGTCCTCAGGTACCTCTCCTGATGGCCACAATTGACAGCACATGAAATATAACTAAATGTTCCTGAAGGTTAGGGCAGGTGCTGTGCAATCATTCAGTCTTTTACTAGCTGTCAGTGCCTGTTTGTAAGTGAGGTCAACAAGATGTTTACTGTATGGTTGAATGGTTTATTTGAAGTAAAGATGTATGATCTCTGAATGAAGATATTAATGATGTGACAAAAAAATCCTGAAAAAGTACTTCTTTCAATAGGATAAACAGTTAAAGTCGTGTACTAACAAGCTAGATGCCAAAAGTAGCTGCAAGGAAAGTAATAATATAGATTTTTGCTGTAAAAATAGAAAACAGAAAAGCAATAAATCTGTTAATCTACTCAACTTTTAAAAACTAGATTAGGATGTGAAGTTCTAATTCTCTCTAATTATTGTAGCTAATGATTTTCTTAATAAAATCAAATATATTTTTTGAGTTCTATGCATTCTTCCTAAGTACAAATGATATTATTTTATCAAAACTTGATTTCTGTTTCATTTAAATCCTGCTCCTCAAGTGTCCCATGTGACAATGCAAGCTCTGCTATTAGGACAAATAATAAAACAAAAATTTTAATTACTAGCTGAGGGCTAGATTCAAAGAGTTTATAATTTTTTTGGTATCATAATTAAAATGATAAACTTCAGTAACTTTAAAATATTAAATTATTTAAACTATTATTGTAGACAATACACACAGCGTTAAAAGCCAAACACCAACCCTCATCAAAAGTGTGTAATGTAATTTGTGAAATCAAGCCATGGAAGTCAAAGAGTAGCAGAATTAAGGTTACCCTTGCAATTTCAGCTTGGTTACTTTGGGTGTAATGAGTGGGTCATAATTCTTAATTATAGATCTATGTGTTGGTCCCACTGCTTCTTCTCTTCCTCTTTCAGTACACAGACTAGGCCATGCTCTGTTAATGATCAAGTTGTAATTAATTCTCTTTCTGGTATTCATCATGTGATCTCAAGTGTTCTCTTGCTCCCTCCCACCAGTTCCTGTACTGAATTTAGTATAATTATTTTTCTTGAGGCTTTCCTGTAGCTTTCAGCTCTCTGCTGCCTGGGAGTTTCACAAAAAAGAATGGATTTATTTCTGCAGCAGCCCAGCCCAACAGATGAGCATGACTCCACAGGTGAGGCACATGGCAGGCCAGAAATATTTGCTGGATTTGAGTGCCCAGTTTCTGCTAGTTAGAGTTTGACTTTGCCCAGCATGGAGCCATATTTTATGTGGTAGTTGACTCAGCACTTCTGCAGCTCAGAGACACCACAGAATCTAGCCAGGACTCAGAAAGTGAAGCTGCTCGATTTATAACGGTGAGAGAAGGAGCTGGTTGAAATTGCTTGCCTTGCTTTGCATAGGAGCTGAGTGGCAGAAATACAAGCATCTCTCAAGGACAGCGGTGAAACCATCCTTCCTCTTCTGGTAAAGCCCCAGGAGCAGATTTAGTGGGAGAAGCTGTGAGCTGTGACCATCTCCTATTACCTTCCTCGATGGGATACCTGCAGTCCAGGTCATTCCTGGAGAACGGCCGTGCTGCAGTGCGTTATCACTGCGCCTGAATCCTCCTTTCTTTTTGTGCTATTGCAAGACATCCATATCCCACGGGCAGCAGCCTCCCTTTGTTACATCCTCCCATCGATCATCAGTGACGTCCATTTTGTGCCCAGCAGGAGGGAGAGGTATATGATCATGCTATTAAAGATAATGTCTATGCAAAAAAGGGATTGAATCAGGGCTGGAGAGGCAATTTGATTCTGGTGCTTCCTCACGTCTGATTGCAACTGCAAGATTCCTTTCACACAGTTTGAGGTGTGTAATTTCATGTATTTGAGGGGGGGAGGGGAAAAAAGTAGACTGCTAAAATAGGCATTTCATTATACAGGGTCACAGGGAGTCCCAGGAGAGGCAGCGGGGCTGGAGTCCGTGTTGGCCACTGAAAGCTCTGCTACTTCAGCTGATCGACTAGCAACATCAATAATCACCAGATACCAGCGTCCTGCTGAAAGCACTGGGAGGCTTGTTTGCTATAGGGCAGCCTGGACAATTGTTAGTGGATCTTGCAGGTATTTCAGGGCAGCAGGGGATGTGCAAAGCCCCTAAACGGTGTTTTCCACTCCAAGTTCAGGAGGGAAGTTTGACATACTGTTTTTCTAGATTTTCCACTTCTACTTGGGCAAACGAGACTGGGACAGGAGTATTTAACTACTCCTAACTTCTTTGCCCAGCCACACAGTTTCCTTCAGATTTCCCTATTGCTGGGGAAGTCTCAGCCTTCTCGCTCTGTCACCTTTAGTCCCTCAGATCTTCTAGTTTTCATGGTTTTTCTCAGCCATAATTCAAGGCTCCTTGCTCTCTGGCTCCTACACTGTGCTTCCTCACACACTACCGGCATTAAGCTCTGGCCTCCCCATGTCTATCTTCTGAAACAAACATCAGGCTGCCCCTAGATTTCCAGCCTGTTCCTCAGTTCAATTCCTTCATTTGCCTCTGTCTTCTTCCTGTTCCTCCCCCACTTCCAACTCACAGACCTATTTCCATGTTCTTCACCAGGGAGATTGAAATCATGAGCATCCTTTAGAGTATCCTGAAATGAATAGAAATAGCTTGTAGTTACTCAGAGCAGCAAGACAGTGTCAGATCTCCTTATTTCCAACCCAAAGTACAGATGCTGTGGATGTACCTTCAGGGAATGACTGAGGTCTCAGAAGTCCATGGTTCTCGTGTGACCTGTGGTTTTATAAAGGTTGCAATAATTCCTTGGTGTAGATTTTGTAGATATGTACAGAGGTAGTAAAGGAAGTGTTTCAGGGATAACTCACATCTTAATTCCAAAATTCAAGTATGTTTTCCAAAGCATTAAAATTCTGAAAAAAGGGGGTTACCACACGGTTTTAACATGAACAAAGCAGGTATTTTTCCATGGTCTTGTTATTGGCAGTAGGTGAAATCTTTCGGCTGAAGTTTTCCAAAGAAGATTTTTCAAGTTTAGACAAGTATCTGACACGTCAGTGCTCAGCCTAGTCATCAGCACTGGGACCTTAAAATGGGAATAATTAAGTGATCTCAATAATAGTTGGTATTTCCAGCAGTGCCTGTGATACTCTCTTGCATTGGGCCTAATTGCACTTCTCAGAGAAGTGGTCACAGCACCAAACCTGTCTCAGCTCAAGAAGAATGAGCTCAGGCACACGGTGTCATTCTTGGGATGTCCTGATCAGGGCCAGGAGTTGGAATTAGTGACCCTGATGGGTCCCCTCCAACTCAACATATTCTATTGATACTATGATAATTCAGTTTCACATTTATCCAGTTTTAGAATAATCTAAATCAACAGAAAAATGGGATGATGGGAATCATCCAGTAGAATAGCCATTACATGTTATAGGGAGGGATATCAGCCAAAGATGACAGATGATATTTATGCAAAAATGTTTGTGATTAAGAATGGTTTGTCTTCTTAAAAAAATCCCTGAAGTTATTTATTTGAATCCCATAAATATTTTTAAGCGGAGTTTTAAACCTAGACTTGCCTTTACAGATGGAAACTTCAACAGTCATCCCAGAGCTAGGAAAATCTATTGTTACACCTGTAAATAGTATCTGCTGATGCTATTTGTTTCCTGAAAAAGTAGCTTGGTGAGAAAAAAACAAAAAACCCATAAGACCAGTAATGGATTTTTCTCCATTTTTAGTCTCAATCACACTATAGTCAATACTACTTAAAATTGAGATGGAAACCCGGTTTACAGATTGGAAGAGCTAAATTTTGTACAAAGTGTGGATACAAAAAGCTTTTCAATTGAACGAAGTTATTAAGATCATGAAGCACAGCACATCAGCATTTCTCATCCTCACTCATTAAAACACTTACTCTAGGGTGTCTTTCAGGACAAACATGCTGAATGTATTTGGAGAACTCCACATAAACCCACCTCTTGACTCTGCATGCTGGGAGCATTTGGCATTATTATTCATCTATTTGCCTTAGATCATGAATGACCTCAGGACTCATAGTCGCAGTCAAATTGTGGTAATCTTACAAACTTCTGTGCATCAGTTGAGCAGCAGCAATGGCTCATGTGTATGGCCTTAGCCAGTGGCAAATATAAGGATTTTTCCCACTCTGAAAGAGTGTTGCCTGAGATAATGTGCCTTGCAACTGGCTTGGGATCATGAACCTATGGGGCATTGCCAATTATTTTGACTTGGCTGATGTTAAGAGGCTTTTTAAACTGAGTTACTTTCTGAATCTGAGCCCTTTGCTCACTTACAGGCCTGGGTACATGGTAGTCTCACAAGTCTTTAAAACATTGCTCCAAAAGATAGGCTGCTTTATACAACAAATTAACGTGAGAACTTTGGAAAATCCTAGATAATTTCTCTGAAATGATGGGTGTCTTATCTATCTCTCTGTAGATGAAAAAAAGTCTACTAATGACTTTGACCTTTTGCTGACAGTTTTTTTCTGTTGACTTGAATATTGTGGGAGTGGCAGCATAGTTAAAGTTGGAATTTCCCACCCATTTTTCCACTGTCTCTCCCAGTAGACCAACAGATGTTCCTCATTAACTTTCAGCAGATAGATTTCTTGTTGATAACTCTGGTTATTTTTTTATTGCACGTAGGAAGCTGGAAGTGCCTTGTTATGAAGTGCCTTGGTTTTAAAACACATCTCCATACCTTAGCACTTCTCACAGAATTTTTGAAAAATATTGTCATTTCAAAGCATGATGATAAGTCTTGTTGGCTGGGTCTTCAAGAGTATATTGAAGTTCTAAAATTAAATGTAGAATATTATGTAGTTTTCTGATTAACCAAAACTCCATGTGTCTGAACCCCTCCTTGGTTTTATTAACTCTGAGAGGCCCTAGAATCTCCCTTGCAAAATTATTTGAAATTTTAATGCTGGAGGACTTTGCAAAATAAAATTTACTGGTTCATGTGTTCCTGCATCATATCAGGAGGGTGTTACCTCTAGAGATTTTTTTTTGCTTGAAACAAGTCCTGCACAGAATCTTCCCACTGTATCTCTGATCCCTGCTGTGACTTTGCATTTTTTGGCAATTTTCTTGGCAATGAAAATGCTTCTTAACCAAAAATTTAATTTTGAAGGAGATAACTAAAATGTTTTCTCCTGGAATCTTTCATAAGAAGACATATATTTTTTGTAAAAAAATTTATATGTTTTTTTTCTGTCTCCATTAATAGTGAGCCACAGTGAATGACCTGCTTGTAGATGAAAGGCTGCTGTCACACTTATTGCATCTATTTAACTTGGGTGCTGTTCATCATGTTGTACCTGTCTCATCTCCTACATGTAAAGAATCCTGATGGTTCTGGGTCTTCTGCGTGTTATCGAGACATATAAAATATAAATGATAATACTTACTTTAATTTCCTTCCAGAGCTGTATATTTTCACTGTACCAACAGAAATGCCATCAGCTCTTGGCAGTTTAAATTATATTCAGGGCAACAGAGTCATTGCTTTGGACAGTCAATACAATTGCACTATTGAAATGGCCAAAGAAACTGTAATGTTTGATGCCTAATTACTATCTAAGCACTATAAAGGAGAAATGATAGTGAATCCCCTATTAAAGTACAAAAATTTTCACACAGGACATACACTATGCGGACATAACACTACAAGTGCTCAGTGTTAGAGAGGCTGAAGACATGACTGAACTTCTCCTGCATGTACATCATTAACAGTGCGTGTCCAAAATGAACATTATGGGTGATTTGAGCCCATCTGTGACAAAGTGTGTGTGTTCCTTCTCTAGACAAGGGACATGCCAACAACCAGTCAGCATTAGAGCAAAGTGGCAGTCACATCTGACACATGAGAGAGAGTTTTTTGGGACAGAAGCATCCTGTAGCCAAGTAGAGTTGTCTCAGCAAAAGCTTGGTGCGTGTCGCCTCAAATCAGCCTTGTCCTTGTCGTGCTACATTCTCCTGCTTTGGCTATGTCTCTTTAGGTTTAATGATCTCCACGCCCAGGGCCTCCAACCGGAGGCTTCCCTGGCATCTGACATAGGTGGCCACACTCTGCCCTGCCCCCTAGCTAGTTGAATATCAAGCATCAGTAACAAAAACCTGTAGCAGGCCTAGTCCTGACCTTCGGTCTTAGTGGAACGCAGCTCAAATCTAGTGACATAAACTCACTTCATGTCTTTTGCTAAATAGGGGAAAACCTTCCTCAAGAAGCACATAAATCCCTCATTTTCCCCCCATGTTTCTCACCCCGCCATAAGTCCCTGACTTCTGAAACCTGTGAGAAAGCAATTTGCTGAAAGGCAAGTGTCTGTGGGGATGCAGGATCGTTTAGTGCTGGTTACCACCTCGGGCGTTCTGGAAAGGCTCTGCTACACGAGGTGCGTTTCAGAGATCTGACTGTGTGCTAAACGACTCCTGCATCCCTGCCTTGTAGCTCTGGGAATGTTAGGCAGGTAATTAAGAAATCACACAGCACAGGTGTGCCAGGTGAAGTTTGGTAGCTTGCTTTTGATCTAAATTGAGATGCTCTGGGGATTTAACTTCTTAAACAAAAAGGGCATAAATAAATAATCAGGTTTTTTTTTTTTAAAGTTGGAACATGCAGGCTATAAAATTTTGTCTTGGATGTACACAAGTAGGCAATGCTAGAAGATTAAGGCTAGAGCTTTGTTTTACATGGGGGTGTTGTTTTCATTAACTTGGGTCTGATTAGTTTTTTCACTGGGAATTTCCCCACTGATATAAACAGGAACAGTGTTTGGTTTTTGGGAACTAACTCAGGAATAAGCTATGAAGATGTCTTTAAAATAGACCTCAAAAAACCAACAAACCAACCCAAAACCTAGAGTATTAATTATAACACAGGAGTGACTCAAAGCACTTCTTTTTAATATTCATAATTGAAAATGAGACAGCTTTAAAGTCTGTAATGAGTCCTTCAGTGCACCGCACTCTAGTTAGAGCATTATTTCATAGCTGGAAGCCAAGAAACAGGCTGACAATCAATTCTTAAATTATTCTAAGCCCACACAATAGCCTCTTGCCACAAAGTTTCGGCATGGTGCCTATTTTGCTACCATGTGGGTGGGTGAGATTGGGATAAACAAGAACACAACTGCCCGCTTTTGATTTTTCATCTTCACTTAAGTTCAGCCTCGCGCAGATGGTTTCTGTAAGTTTGAAACGTTTCAATGTCTCTCTCTTCTTACACAATTCCCAATAAACCTGAGACAAAAAGTTATGTAAAAAAAGGGTCTTCTATTTTCAAGTTTGAATCTAAAAGTGAAGTGCCAGGAAATAAGAGGAGTATCACCCTGAAAGGTTTAGCCTGGCTCTTTGGTCTTCTGAAGTAGGAAAGCTTTCATATACTTTCTCCAAACAAATTGGGTGGCTATCTCTGATCTATCAGAGTGCCCTTAAATTACTTCTTTTGATACCTTGGGGAAGAGAGATAGCACAGGTGATGTCATAGGGCTCCTTCCAGCCCCACTGTGTGATCCTTTGGAGAGGGAACTTCAAGGGAGGGCACATGGGGTGTGGGTCTGGAGGGGGCTCATGCAAAGCAAGGGCAAGGGCAAGTGCAGGAGCAGACCTCTTGCAACTCCGCAAGCATGCTGTGGACAATTTCCAAATGTTACTTTTATCCTTGCTTTTTGGTAAAGCAACAGACCAGCTCACATTATGGATTGAAAACCCTTTTTATGGAGAGTTTGATAGCGGACGTGATTTACAGCCTGAAGTACAGTACTGGGGGAAAGCTGAGATTACAGTGTAGCTGTGTAGTACATGGTTTTAGAGAAATGCCTGTCTGATGGACACAGGAATGGATGGAGTGGTTGGTCTGAAACTCCGGAATCAAAGCCAAATATAGACACTGATTTTGCAAAGCCTGGATTCTGGATTGGGTCAGATAAAGACAGAAACTGAAGTAGCAGAGACCTCCTCCAAAACCATTCTTCATTTTTTTGGTAAGGTTTGAACCTCTGCTTTAACACATCTCCACCAAGAATAAAAAAAAAAAGTTAAGTTCTTTGCTGTGTAGTATCCTGAGGAGATAATCCATCCCCATACAATATTATGTTACAGTTGGCTGATTTGTTTTCTGCTGAAAACATAAGAACAAAGTTCTTCTCTCACTCTTATTCTTAGGAAGTCTGGAACATTAACACGCATTTCTTCCATCTCCCTCACTCCATCACTCCTTCCTCTTCGCAGCCTTTGTCTAAAATCTGGAGACCAAAAATCAAATATTTTTCTTTATATGTACTTCAAAAAATTATTGTCTTCTGAAAGTTAAAAAAAGATTTTTCCCCCTAAATATTATCTAGAATGAAACATTATTTTTTCTTACCAGCTGTGTATCAGGGAAATTCTGTCCCTTCATGTCATCCTTTCCTTCAGTCAGCAGAGTACAGAATTTGCCTTTATTCCTTTTTCACTACCAATAATTCCCCTTCAATTACATGATGTGTAAATTAAAATGAAAAGGGAGTGTATTCTTAGCTAAAGACCTCAAGTTTGGGTTTCTCCCTGAATGGTGAATTCCCCTCACTGGACTATCAGGTTTTGTCACTAGAACAAAGATGTTCTGGTGTTTTGACTTTGAAGAGATCTAGAATATTAACGATAACACAGGAGTTATGGGGAAATCTGGACTCTGAGTAAACTCAGCCTGTATTTCACTGCTGTACCAAGCATGAGTCCCTCCTGCGGTGTTGCAGAGGATTGTGCATTTACCACCATGCTTCTGGCCCCACGAGAGATTAGGCAGACAGCAGTTCCCAGCTGGGAAGACAACACTCTTCTCCCAGAGCCGAAGAACTGCTTTCTTTTAAGCAGATCTCAATAAAAATTTTATCTTTTATCTCAGTAATGATAAAAGAAGCTAGTGAAACAACTTAGAGGACCTCAGCAAAAATAAGTAGGGCACATTGGATAGGAATTTGACACATCTAAGAGTGTTATAAGCCTGTTTAGGCAGATGTTGCTGACCACTTCACCACGGCTCTTCCCATGATCCAGGTTAGTGGGATTCAGGGTAGCTTGGGACTCGAGCGGCAGGGAGTAGCTGAACTCTCACTAATAAAGGGTCTCAACAAGTGGTGTAAGTGTAGTCTCAGTGATGAGCTACAATGTTCCTAGGTATGCTGAAGCCTGGATATGTGGACACAAAAGCTGGGTCCCACCAGAAAGCCAGTACAGTCCCTTATTGCTGCCTTCTCATGGCGAGGGTGGTTGGGTGTTCTGCTCTCCACAGGAAAGGTTAAAGCAGCCACTCAAATGCACAAAGGTAATGTGCGTTGCAATTGACCCATTCATAAAAATGGGCAACCAGCGAGTTTAGCCTTATCGTCCCTTCCAGGGTGAAATGCAGGGACAGGCAGAGCACGGGGTCCTGAGAGTTCAGTGCTTGGGATCAGGCATGGGAGATTCCCAGCTTGGGATCAGGCATGGGAGACTCCCAGGAGCGGCACGATCGAAGTCGATGTGTGCTTCCACCATGAAGCCCAGAGAGTGGGCACAGATTCACCTCTGGATCAGGCTCACACTGAGATCCTTCACCCCGCCACCTCGGTCTGCTGCTGCAGCGGCAGCACAATTATTGCCAGGGAAATTCCGCTTCTTGTCCAGCTTAAACCATGGGGGCTCAAGTCCTGCTGAACACAGTGGGAACCCTCCTTGGTTTCAGTGGTCTCTTACACCAGTAACATGCTCAGCAGTTGGAGGGGATTGATCTCCCATTTTACAGATATCAAACTGAATCTCAAAGAAGTTGTGTGACTTCATGTCTCCATTGCAGCAGTAGACCAAAGCTCTCTTTCCCCACATGAAAATGCTCTTTCAAGGGTTGCATAGGCTGGTTCTGAGTTTAGAACTTATTTAGGTGTCATATTTATAAGTATATGAAAAGAAGAGGTTGACAGTAGGATCTATGGCTCCTTAAATTTTGCATGAATATATGCGTGTTATTGTTTTCAAAAATATTTGTGCAGTATGAAAGATTAAAGAAATTAATTTAATTGCTTTAAAAATGCAACAATTGATCTTTTGATGTTTTAGTGTGTAGCTGAGCTTTGCTTTTAAGTAGGTACTAAAACTAGTGTGCTCCATTTCTTTATTACTGGGGCAAATTTGCCACTTGATAGAACAAAAAACAAATAAACAAAATTAGCAAACAAAAAACTCAACAAACATGTTGCTGACTTATAGTCAGATCTCCCCCAGGTAAAAGACTTATTTTCTGCTGTTTTGAAAATGAAATCTTAATTTCATTAGATCTTGGAGGAAAATAGTTCTGATAAGTTTTCTGTAGGTAAAAGGACTTGCTTAATGTGCTTTGTTTATGTTACTGTTTTTACAGTAAGTAATAAAATTTATTAGGGCTATTATCCATTTACAGAATCTGTTTGACAAGGGCATTTTAATGAAGTTTTAGCTCTTCTGGACACAGGTTAAGGAAACATAGTACTACCATAACACAGGCTTTGTCAATAGGTCTCTGAAACATGGGAACATACATTGATCTCAGTCCAAGATATATGGCTATTGATTTAAGTTGCAGTCCAAGAATTGTGTCTTGTATTTATGTGTTTCTACACTCTAATTTCCCTAATTCCTTCATCAAAACACTTCTCTTGTCTCCCTATTTTCTGGGGTATGTGGACATGCTGGGAGCCGTACCCCTGAGTGCTCCCTTCCTGTGGATGCCTCCTTCCAGTGTCCATGGCTCAGCAGCCTGGCAGCACAGCACTGTGAAAGATCTAATACACAAGGCAGGTGGGGAGTTTAGAGATAGAAGGTTATATTTGGAATTCCATGCAGAAGAGACTGAAAGCAGGTGCAGGCTCCTAAGGGCTGCAGCAGAGCAGACCTTGGTACCCCAGACGGAAGGAGCCAAGGGCACAGACAGTGGAGGTCACATGTGAGAGGTCATGTCTTCATGTCCACTCTGTGCTGGACAGAAAAACAGCACAGGGCTCACCGTGTTTGTTGGGACATTCAGGCATTGCTGAGATTTCTGTATGTTTCCAGTTTTGAAAACATGGACTGACAAAGGAGGGACAACTATGAGGAAAAGGCCAGTTGGTACATAACATTGGGTTGGATCATTTCCCTGCCTTTATACAGATACCAAAGAGGGGAACCTGGCTGATGCATGGCACTACAGTCTCTGGACACTGAACCAGACAGTGAAGAGAGAAATAGCTCTGCAAAGTCTACTACACCAAGACCTGCAGGTAATCCTACATCCACTATTGTCTTTGCAGCTTGTTTGCTGAGGAGAGTCTTGCATGGATCATAAATGTCATTGCACACCCCTACCTTCAACCAGACATCTGTTTTAGATGACCTCCAGGCATATTTACAAGTACTTTCAAACGTTCTGGAGCATAAGTCATGTGATTAGGGTATTATTTATTGGCTACCTTTCGTAATTCTTATATAACCTACAATAAACTAGTGGTCTAGATTGTCTACTGAAACAACAGAAAGTGACAATCAACAGCATCATATCCTGCAGCAGAACATTCCTTCCTAGTATGGCAGGTTGGAAAATCATTGTACAGCCCTTTCCATGGAGGGATTGGGAGTGTGGCAAGGAGTTTTCTGCAGCTGTTAGGTGGAGTACTGCATCTTACAGAGAACTGTTAGAGTTATATTTATATATATAAATTGTCAGCCGCTGGGTGTTTGTTAGATTAATGTCCTCTCCTTAACATGAATGCATAGAAGGTAGACCATGTGATTATGCAGGTATGGTAATTATCCTTCAAAGAGTTGGAAGGCTTTGACGTAACCCCTGTGTCCCAAATGTGCTGGTTCCAGCACTCGCTAGAGGGAAGAATAAGGACTTGAATCTGCAAGCCTTTCCCATGTGACAATCTGGTATTGTGCCTTATAAAATCTGGCAAAATTGTAAATGACAGTAACCTTTATGAGCACTAAAATGACTTAGCAGAGTTTGTTTTTTTTTTTTCCTGATAAATAAATTCTCTGATGTGCTGCTCCAACATGCAGAGACATGCACGAACTATTGTAAGTACTCCAATTTAGAAATGCTTCACAACAGGCCACAACAAGCTAGCATCAGCTTTTAAGTATTTTAAAATTATTTTTTACGTGTCTTTACAGCATGTTATAATGCATCTTATAATAAAGCAATTCCTCTGATGAATATTAATTATTATTTTCCAACTGTATCTACAATGCAGTGACACTTGACTGGGAACGTGAGGGCTGAATTGGCCTCACACAAGTTCACCCAAAGAGGAGAGCCCATATTCTCACATCACCATTCCAGAATTCTTAGGCAAAAAGAGCAGACGTTCAGCCAACAATCCAACCGTCCTGGATTCTTTCAGTTATTTTGTTTTGAACAGATATTCACTCTGCTTTCCCTACGCCATCATCATTTTAACTTGCATTATATTTGCCTTGTTTTAGGTTGAAATAGATGTTCTTGCCAAGAAAGGAGTCACTTGGCTCACTAGAGCTGATCGGAGACACGTTTTTTGGTCTATGTCCTCACATCCATCATGGAAGGTCAGTTCACAGATGATTAGCTCATGCCTGGGTCTTTTGGGGGAGGATTATCACATGTATCAGGTTATAAAGTTTTTCAGGTATTTTCCTATAAAGGAAGCTGCCAGGACCCTGAGGGCACTTAGTGGTCCAGCCCAGCCTCCACCCACCCCTGCCCATGGCCCAGGAGCTCCATTTCAGCTCAGCCTGGGGCTGTCAGGCCTTTTCCCAACAATGCCATAAGAGTGAAATCTCCAATTCTTTTTCTGACCCAGCATCCTTCTGCTCCTGGATGGATCCCTTGGATGACCCCTGGCCCTGCTCCATACCTTGGTGTGTTGGGGGCTGCCAGTGGACCCTGCTGGGACTGGCACTGCTGAGGAGGAATGGGACTGTGTTAGGTCCTGCTCAGCTCCACAGCCCTAGCAGTGCAGAAGCATCCAGATGTTATGGTATTTTCTAGAAAGAATAGCAAGCGTAGTGCTGAAGTGCTGAAGAGTAGTCAGTAAGATTAGACTTGTTTTCCAAGCTTTTTAGGGACACACAGCTTCTTTCCCAAACACAGACAGCTATCTTTCCCCCAGCCCCTCCCAGGTCTGTGCCTTCTTTGTGTACTTTTGGGTCTGGCTTGTATTACTAGGAGCTCTAAGGCTCATCAGATTTTGCTGTGTGATTCAAGTGGAGTTTTGCCAAGAAGAAATGTTAATTTTAGTTTCTAATCATCAATAAGAATAGGTGTGGCAGGACACCTATGAATCAGTTGATCTGGGTTCTTATCCAATAAGGATATACTTTTTAATATGAGATCATACCAAATCCAGACACCTTTTTTTTTGTTTTCACAGAAATCCTTCCCAGCTGCCAGCAGACAAAGTCCGATCCCTTTGTACAGCTGAGGTGCTGTGAACTAATGTCAGTGTCAAGCCTCATTGTCTACATCCAAGGAGAAAAATGTTAAGTTTTCAAGATCAATGAAGATCATCTACTTTCATGATGCATTGTTCTCACTAACAGTGATGTACGGGAAGCACCTGAGAGTCAATCTGGAAACTTCTTTGGCCAGGACACAACAATATCTCTTGGTTGTTGATGCGTGGTCTGGCAGCTGTTGCTGCTAATCTGGTTATCAGGGCCTGCAGGTGTATCTGTATTTACACAACTGGCTTCTAAGGACCTACATTTATCAAGTCATGATTTATACTCTACAGATTGCTTGGGTTTTTAAATTTTTTTAAATATTTTTTATTGAACACCGAGGATAAGAAGGAATGAGGGAAGCCTAGCGTTATTTTCATGTAGGTTCAAGGTTTATTATATTCCCCTGCATCAGTTTACATTCCTAGATGTTCCTGTCTGTGCTGAGATGAGTCAGTGAGGAGAGCTGGCGGCAGTGAGATTTAGGAACCACGCACAGCTGTAGGACCCACAGGATCTTTGTTCTGCACAGGGCCTGTGCCACGTGCTGCTGCTGGATGCTGACAGAGGATTTGGGTGCTAGACCCGGTGAATTTGGATCTCCTGCCTTCATGACCCGATATGGAATCTCCTCCTGGCGTTGCCCTGCATCGGGAGCGGGTGCGGGGATGGTGCTGCCAGAATAGACATGCCCACTGCAGTGCCATCAGGGTGCATCCAGATAGATGAACTTCCTGGCTTTCATTTCATGCTTTTCTCCCCTACATCATAGGGAAGGCAAGGGTGGGTCTGGCAGACAGTGCCCTGGGCAATGGCTTACTTGAGGAGTCTGCAGGGTATACAAATGAATACGCCTCTTGTGTTATACGGGGATAAGGAATAATAAAGTTACTGCACACCCTTTCAAATGCCACTAAGTTTGCAGTAGCAAAGTGACTCTCAGTACTGTATTTAGGATTTACCAGGCATAATTCTGTATCTGTCAGCCCCATTAATAATGAATTCTTTCTTCTCCTGCCCCTGAAGCATCTTGCTTCAGCCCTAAGGTCAGATGTGAAGTTCTGGTTCTGGCTAAACTTTCACCAATTTCATCAGGTACCTACGTGCTCCACAGACCACTTGAGCTAATGACTGAAATCATGTCTCTTGGAATGACAGAGTCATCCTGTGATGTAACTACCTGTGCAATGTGAAATTATTGTCCAAAGACACTGGCTTTTTATCGGTGTTTTTTGTAACATAGTTTTTTGGTTTTGATGATAAATTCACCGGCCCTGTCATGTGACCAAACGTTTCTTGGCACGTGGCTGTCTTTCATGTAAAAGAGTTCATATTTGCATTCATCTTATTTTAAGTGACCTATAGACATTTTCATCAGAGAGCAGACTCACAGTCATGGTTTGCAGAGGAATAACACTACAATATATTTCTAATTCTCACTAGTCCTCTGAAGTTTCTTCTTTTACTTTCCCTTCTTGAGTCTGTCACTGAAGACTCTGACACTTTTGTAATTGAGCTGAACATTAGTGGTGACTCTTCCAAAAAGAAATGTTCATAAAAATGAACTAACAGGAGCCAAGCAACATCAAGCAGAAATATTGCAGTGGGTGCTAGAATCCATCCCACTTCATGACTCTGCTCTTCTTGGTATTCAGCTTAAATCAGAAATTCTGTCAGTAATTATTCACTTCCACAATATTCCAATTTTGCATTGCTGCATATTTTAGATGTGCAGAGAACTATTGATTATTTCAGTGATGGAAAAAAACCCTTTTAAGTTATCTTGCTTGTGGTTTCTGGTGAAGTTCCCAGGTCCAGCCCAATAGAGATCTCAGAACAACCTTGTGGCTTCTTATTGAGGTGGGGAAACATGTCCTTCTTGATCTCCGTCAGAAAGGCAGCTGCCTGGAGCTGGATGTTTGTGAGGCACAGTCCTCTGCATCAGATGGGGCAGCTCTTGTGAGAGAGGCTAACTCTGCTACTGCTTAGTCTTATTCTTGATGATGGCCCTGATTAACCAGTTTTCTGCAGTGTGGAGAGGCAGAGGATTATTTAGGAAAGACAGAGGATTACTTAGGAAAGGCATTGTTCTCCGAATATCTGCCTTTTGGGGGCCACATTGACTTCTGTTTTGTAACTGGTGAAGAACAGAGGGTGTGTGAGCCTTGCTAGGTTTTGTTTTACAGCACTGGGAGGTGCTGGTGGAGTCTGGGTTACCTGCTTTGAAGGCTGTTGTGCAGTGTCACAGGGTAACAGCCCTTCAACACGGCTCATCTACAGGGGGCAATACACTGGGAGGGGTTTCTGGGCTGGGAACAGCAATAATTTGATAACGAACTATTTGGGATGTGATTTTGCTGAAGTCATTCATCGCTGAGCTGTGGCTCTGTTCCAGGACAGTGATAACAGGATAATGACTGTCACTTAGCAGAAACTTACTGTGAGTCAGAGGAGTAAAACTGTGCTGGACTGTATGTGGGCAGCTGTGATTCTCCTTGAATCCCTGGGTCTGGGGAATAGCCAGAGCTGGACACCTCTGGAGGTCACTGAAGAGGGGATCTGGGAGACCTACTGAGAGCTAAAGGAACTGCAGCCACTGGGAAGCAGTAGGTGCAGTATTTATTAGAACCAGAATCTCTTAAAAGGAGCCTAAGTAGATACTGAGTTTTACAAACTTCTACTGATTCCTGTCAGTGTGTGCACAGCACATACTCTAAATTGTTGCAAAGCACTTTTTGCACTGACTCATAGTCCTCAACCTAAAGACAGACAGATCATTGCATTCATTTAGGTGTTGGACAAACTGCTACTCCCTAACATCACAGAAATGCCAGTAAAAATAAAGATCATGTACTGACAAAAGTACACAAAAAATCAAGGTAATATTTTGTTGTAGTGTTGAGCCCCATTTCCGCAGCAGAGTTCCCTCTTTCAGCTGAAATGGGCCATTACTATAATACACTGCAAACTCTACAAAATTTCAAGGGAAAATAAAGGGACATTGTCATCGTATTGTCCTTCACTAACAAAAGTTACCTCCACTGTTTAAATAATATCCTTGGTCTTTGGCTCCATGCATTATTTAATAATCTTGGAAACTTCTGTGACCTTTAAGCAATAGTAAACTGTGATTGCTTGACAAATAGGTCAATGTTTGTATAATAGTTGTGTCTTTGGAGGTACAAAAATATTCATCAGAATGCTTTGACTGACTTCCCCCACCCTTCCTTTCGTTGGCAGTTTTCCCGCAGCATTGCCCTTTGTTAAACATTATTCCACTTCAAGGGTATTTGCAGGACTAGGAAGCAGGCAGTATATTATGGTCCTTGAAAACACAGGGTGGGGGAGGTTGTGTGTCTCTGAGACACATTCACTCATATACGCCGTGAGTAGCTGTTACTGTTGGTAGAAATTATGTGTTAAAAAATTCAGTGAAATGATTGGTATCTTGTGTGCTAAGCACCTTAGTGTAGATATGTTGGATTTATTCCTGGTTAACATGCACCCTGTTTTAGGGGGATGATAAACTGGTATTTGCTGTTTGAAGGGCATACTTGAAAGCAAGGAACTGAGTTTGAACTTCTGGTTTTATTGTTAGCAGTGTTGGTTGCAGGGCCAGTTAAGCAAATATGTGGGCTCCTGCATGCTCCTTAGCAATACTTAAAGGGAAAGTTGTATTGACACATTCTCTATTACTTAAGTTTGAATTAGGGTGATCATAAAAGTCAGAAGTGGCCTCAAACAAGAATATTGAAGCATGCAATAACTTTGCTCCATGGCATTTTACATGAAAGTTTCACCATCGACTGCTGAATGTTACATGCCTTAGTGATATCTACTTCACACTGGAAACTGTGCCCCAGCAGAGCTGCATAAGAATAATGAAATACCAGTTTCACTTTAAAAAAACAGACTTTTTTCTACTGTGGTACAATACACACACATGAATATAAATACAAACACATAAATACATATTAAAATATGTAATGCTTTGAGGGATGAAAAGCTTGGAAAACAGCTCCAAGTTTCTAAACACAGCATTGTAAATATTCTGCCTCTTTTAGCCTCTTATGGTGCAGAGTTCTGTTTGTCAACATACAGTTTTTGCACTCAAAAATTTTGCCACACCACCTGCTTCTTAGAGAAGGAATCAGACACAGACCATTTGTTATTTGCAAATGTCTTTAATTGCAGCTGGTATCACCCTTCAAATCCTACGTGCCTCTTGAGCATCAAACGAAAGGCTAAGAAGATAATTTTGATAAGCTTTCCAGAAAGCAACTAGAATATTTGGATTTCAAATAGGGTTGTGGACTAGTCCGTAAGCATTATAATGACCATAATTTTGGGTGCATTTGCCCAGCAGCCGTCTCTAGGTTAAGAGTTGAAACCCATGTTGTGCCTGGCTGGTGTGTGTTATGGTATATCTGAGGTCAAGGCCTGGTTTAACAATGAGGAAATCTTTCTAGCTTGGGGGAGGTTACATATGCACTTGGCATATTTGAACTAAAGCATCTTTATCTGTTGGCTTTTTTTTCAAAGGCGGAAGCTCTCAGCCCTTTCAACTTGAAGCAGGGTAGAAGGAGCCGTTGGCATTTTGGTGCCATCTTTGAGCTGGATCTCAAGGATAAATTCCTGCCCTCTGCTTGGCTTGCACCACTGTTAACGCCGTAACTGGGACACTCTCTGGAGTGGTTCTGACTCAGTAGTTCTCCATTAATTAATTAGTAATCCTCTCTCTGAGAATACTGCCAGGTTACAACAGATACTGGTAACTCCTAAGTATTTATTGCATTCAATAAATAGAGGCTTCAAAGAATGTACCTGGTAGTGAGGTGTGGGCTTTTTAATTATTTCCAGTGTTAAAGCTGTGAAAGGAAGCTGTAAAGGTTTTCTTTTATTTTTTTTTCCTTTCCTTGGACAATAATCAGTTTTAAAAGATTTATCTTAATTTAATCTTTAACTTTTGGAAAAAAGTTTTATTGTGTGTTCTAGGTTTATGCTTTGGCTGGCAGCAAAGCAGAGACACCTCTTCGCTCTCTTAAGATCTGAAAAGGAAAAAAAAAGATAAAGTAACTCAGGTAAGTGCTCTATTGGAGTTGAGGTTAGGGTATATTAGCACAAGAAAATTAATCTATGTATTTATTCATTACCACTGACTTCAAGCTGCAAATTATATATATATTTATAAAATACACTATTTATAAATATACACTATTTATAAAAAACACTAAATGTTTATTGAAGAATCAGTCAGTATGAGAGGAAGGATCTAAATATTTTTGTTTTCCTTTATCTCAAGACTAGGATTAAAGATTAAAGAATAACAAAATTTTCAAGAGAAGATCCCCAAAGATACAGACAGTCTTAGAAAATACAGCCTTTCTAGTAAAAAAAAAAAAAAAAAGCAAAGACTGTACAAAGTCAGGTTTGGCAGAGAAAAGAGTTGTTTGCATACAGTCAGAAATGTTCTCCTGAGTGTCACTTTTTATGATAATCTGCAGTTACTGAGGATATCTACACTTACAAGAAAATAAGATAAAATACATAATAAAGTAAAAATAAGCTTTATAATAATTGCTTATTGGAACAAAAGTGAAATTTTATAACAGAGCATTTTTCAGCCTCCTCCCCTCTACTGTTCTGGTCCTTAATGGTTTCTTTTGCTGTCTCTCCCCACTATTCCTACTTTCATTTCTCTGCAGTTTCTACCCTCTCTTCTCATTCTTTTTCCCTAATCTTTGTCTAAAATTTCACTCTCCTCACTCATCCAGGAAGTCTTGGAACTGCTCTGGTTCACCCCAGCCACGAATTGCCTTTTGCCCATGGCCGGTTTGTTTACCTCTGGGGCAGTATTTCCGGTGTTAAAATCCTGAAGCTGTCTGGAATTCATACTCTCTCCTTCCAGTTCCTGTATATCCCAGANATTTATTGCATTCAATAAATAGAGGCTTCAAAGAATGTACCTGGTAGTGAGGTGTGGGCTTTTTAATTATTTCCAGTGTTAAAGCTGTGAAAGGAAGCTGTAAAGGTTTTCTTTTATTTTTTTTTCCTTTCCTTGGACAATAATCAGTTTTAAAAGATTTATCTTAATTTAATCTTTAACTTTTGGAAAAAAGTTTTATTGTGTGTTCTAGGTTTATGCTTTGGCTGGCAGCAAAGCAGAGACACCTCTTCGCTCTCTTAAGATCTGAAAAGGAAAAAAAAAGATAAAGTAACTCAGGTAAGTGCTCTATTGGAGTTGAGGTTAGGGTATATTAGCACAAGAAAATTAATCTATGTATTTATTCATTACCACTGACTTCAAGCTGCAAATTATATATATATTTATAAAATACACTATTTATAAATATACACTATTTATAAAAAACACTAAATGTTTATTGAAGAATCAGTCAGTATGAGAGGAAGGATCTAAATATTTTTGTTTTCCTTTATCTCAAGACTAGGATTAAAGATTAAAGAATAACAAAATTTTCAAGAGAAGATCCCCAAAGATACAGACAGTCTTAGAAAATACAGCCTTTCTAGTAAAAAAAAAAAAAAAAAGCAAAGACTGTACAAAGTCAGGTTTGGCAGAGAAAAGAGTTGTTTGCATACAGTCAGAAATGTTCTCCTGAGTGTCACTTTTTATGATAATCTGCAGTTACTGAGGATATCTACACTTACAAGAAAATAAGATAAAATACATAATAAAGTAAAAATAAGCTTTATAATAATTGCTTATTGGAACAAAAGTGAAATTTTATAACAGAGCATTTTTCAGCCTCCTCCCCTCTACTGTTCTGGTCCTTAATGGTTTCTTTTGCAGTCTTTCCCCACTATTCCTACTTTCATTTCTCTGCAGTTTCTACCCTCTCTTCTCATTCTTTTTCCCTAATCTTTGTCTAAAATTTCACTCTCCTCACTCATCCAGGAAGTCTTGGAACTGCTCTGGTTCACCCCAGCCACGAATTGCCTTTTGCCCATGGCCGGTTTGTTTACCTCTGGGGCAGTATTTCCGGTGTTAAAATCCTGAAGCTGTCTGGAGTTCATACTCTCTCCTTCCAGTTCCTGTATATCCCAGAGGCCTTTCCAGGACTTCTCTTTCTCAGCATATCCTCTTGTTGTCCCATGTTCCCTGACCATGCATGTCCTGGCTGGCCATTTCTTTCTCACATTTTTTCTTTTTTTTCCTCTTTACTCCTCCACCCCCTCATCCACAAATGCAAACTCTTATTTTTATACCAATCAGAGATCTTCTGGTAGAATTTTTGTAAACTCAGCTTTAAACAATGTAACTTATCTTTTGCATATTTCTACTCCCTGTCTTTTCTGAATAAGATCCATTTTCCTATGATAATTTTAATTCTTGGGAGTAAATTCTAATCACCTCCTACAAAAAAATCAATTATTATTTTTAGCATCTCTATGCTTAGGATCTCTTTTTTCATGATGCTTGTAAAATAGAAGTTAGGACACCAGTGTACAAAGACTTTCTGATTGATACTTCTGTTTTCTTTGGATGCTTTTATCTTTACTTCTATGCAAATGATAAATGATGCATAGAAGAAGGTAAAACAATCTTTTAGTTCAGTAGAAACAGCAGCTGCTGCGGTGGGATCCTGTTTAATGTATCTTCAACATTGACTTATCGTTATTTTTCTTAGTGAATCATAAAATCATAGAATGATTTGGATTGGAAGAGACCTTAAAGACCATCTTTTTCCAACTCCCGTGCCATGATCAGGAACACCTTCCACCAGGGCAGGTTGCTC
The DNA here is from genome assembly GCA_013397845.1 of Melanocharis versteri. NCBI lineage: Eukaryota > Metazoa > Chordata > Aves > Passeriformes > Melanocharitidae > Melanocharis > Melanocharis versteri. Next base: position 587,240 of record VZTG01009792.1, on the reverse strand, counting down.
CAAGCCCTATCCAATATGGCCTTGGACACTTCCAGGGATGGGGCATCCACAGCTTCCCCAAGTAACCTGTGCCAGTGCCTCACCACCCTCACAGTGAAGAACTTCTTCCTTAGGTCTAATCTAAATTTAATTTGATCAAATTCCTAGTGAAGCAAAGTAAAATTTTGTCAGTTCACAAAAGTAGTACAGCACCTAACACAACTGCAAAATAAGATTTCCCATCTTTTCAAGCAGTTGTACCAGCATCTAATGGGTGCTGTATTAGCCCCAAACTCCTACAGTATTAGTGGAAAAGAGTTTTCATTGTAAGATTAATTTCCAGAAGACTTAGACAGCGGTATTATCAAATTAACTAACTTTGGAAGACTGGGAGGATAGCATGGAGAGTGTTTCAGGGGAGAGAATATGATGTCCTCCCTTCCAAGCTTCAAGTCCCAGCACGTCCTGAAATCCACAAACGTGTTCTGCTCTGACAACATGCAGTGACCTTGTGGAGAAACAGCGGTTTGTCAGAAGGAACTGTTGATTCATCATGTTTAATACCAGCCTCCAGGATTCCAGGAAAGTGGGTGCACAGTGAAATATCAGTTGTAGCTTTTATGAGTAACATCTTTAACGTGAAAACCATTGCTTTTTAAATCCACCATGATTCATACTAATAAGTGAATATACCTTAAGCCATTAGTGTTTAGCATACAGGATGGCAGAGAACAGCTCAAAACCTACAGCAGCTGAACTGAAAGAACTAATTGAAAAATCATAAGAAAGCAATAAATGTTTAGTACATGATGGATGTGCATCAAGGCAATGAAACATTGGAAGCAGAGAATGACATTTTTCTGACATATCTGATATAAGAAGTTGATCACAAGAAACAGTAATGTAAAGAAAATGCATTTTTTTCCTCATATCTGTATTGCTGCAAATTGCTCTGCTGTGCAGGAAAATCAATTGTTATTATGGCCATTGAGTGCTTTTTAATAACGTGCTTTTATACATGGCTTTTTGGTAAGCATTACTCTAAATTCAAACATCTTTGTAAATCTCTTATGTGGAATATCTTATAACTTAGATATGATTCAAGTTATGCTTGTAAAATCTCCACTTAAAATGAATCTCCGTGTGACAGGTAATTGGCTTCAGGCCTGTTTTTTGTTATTGATTTAAGTTAATGCCAATGTACACAGGTGTGTTGGCGGGTTGTTCAAGCTTCCAAGGCACCCACATTTGGCAGGACAATAAATTGTTGCATAATAAGATTATTTTCCCCCTTCAATCTTGAATCTTTTCAAGAGTTGTATTTTAAACCTTTTTAGGTATGTACGTGGGTGAGAGAAAAATACCCAACCATGTTACCAAGAGGCATGCTTCAATTTATTGTTTGAGGCACTCAAGGAAACAGCATCATGTAGATAAGATATCTGCAAATATAGATGTATATATAAATGCCAACTGAAGAGAAAAAAACCCAAACTCCTTATATGAATTAGCTTGTTTCTTAATTTGTTTTTTTTTTCATGATATAAAAATTTCTACGTTGTTGTCAGATGGAATGGGTTATTTTAGAAAGAAATACAGCACTGGAAAGATCAGCTGTTCAATGTGCTTTAAATGCAGACAGCAGATGTGATTTGCCCTTGCACACAGAAATATCTGTATCACAGACATCCAACTGAGGCCTCATTTGAATACTTTGAGCAAAATCCTGGCTCTGTTGAAGTTGATGGGAATTTTGCCATTAATTTCAGTTGGGCTTCGGTTTCCTTCTCCAGTAATGAAATGTGTGGCAAGGGAGGTATCCTTGAGGAACACACAGGCTCATATGGAGAAAATGAAGAATGCCACAGCAGGTCACAGGTGATGCAAATTCTCGGGAGAGCATTGACCTTGGAGGAAAAGAAGGGGAAGCACTGCTGAGAGGGCTTTTTGCAGAGGGGTGGGAGGAGATTTCATGAAAGGATATGGAAGAGTGTTGCAAGTATAGCAGGTAGCATGATTGAACGTGTAAAATCGTGAGGAGGAGAAAACACTTCTACTTTCACAAGCCTGAAGAAAAGAATGAAGAATTAAGTGTTGTTTCCAAACTTTGGAAGAGTATGAATTGGGGGAAAAGCTTTGTGATGGCTCTTCTTTCACACAGATGTTTCTCTTGGGCTTAGTTCAAAAGGAAGGGTTTGTTTAGCTTTCCAGATTTGTCCACTAATCTCTGTTTCAGAGGAAAGCTATCCATACCCTCACAAGGAGAAGGCCACATCTGAGAAAGCCAACTCAGGACATGAGTGAAGTGCTTCACCTGGATGATTAAGAGCAGCTGTGTTGCACTGGAGTAGGCATTCAGTCAATCCCTCTCCTGGGCCAAAAGCTGCTTTTTTTTCATCTTTTTTGAAGAAATATAATACTGTCAGCAAGCTAATACAACAGCTAAGTCCCAGTGATGGCTTTGGAAGTAACATGGTTCCTTAATGTTTTTCTACAGTGATTTCAAGGAGCCATCCTCCACAGCCTGGGCTAGTTTAATGGAAGTGTATTGGATACTGCTGGTAAATACATAGCAATAATACATTATTGCAGATTTTTTATATTTTATAAGGCTAGAGCAAACGCATTAAATTCTTGGCATAAGCTGCAATTACTCCAAAGAACCATTTGCAAGCATCATGTCAAATTGTGCTCTGAGATGCCTTAGGTTAAAAGTCATCAACACCTAGGACCAGAAGTTGTCTGAGTCTGTAGTGTGAAGCAGATGATACACATCAACTAAAAATCCTCATGAAATATTTATCGAAAGCTCATTGCTCTGGATGCCCACTAGACACTATTTTGAAATTAAATAATGAATTTTTTTTTCTCTTTAAATACCCGAATATTTTATTCCAAAGTATGTGGTGATGGATTAAAACATACCAAATCAAAACCTTGTCAACATAGAGGTTTGTTTTAATTTAAAGGAGAACACAAGCTGCTCAGAAATCGCCTCTCTTTTTCATTGCAAATGTTTCCATCTGAAAGATGCCAATCTGCAAACAAGATGCTGTGCATGTTTACGTGTGAAAGATGAGGCTGATGGAGGTTTGTACCTCTCAAGGAGATGCAGAACAAAATCAGAGGCAGGTCACTGTTTTCAGATGGTTTATTAACCCTGATAAGCACGGCTGGGAGAAGCAGCATCACAGATGGAAAATGGTCCCAGATGCTTTGGTCACAGCACAGAGGCAGGTACAGCCATGTGTGCCCTTGCAGACAGTGGGAAGCCCCCTCCTCTCCCCTGTGCTTTAAAACCAAACCAAACCAAACCAAACCAAACCAAACCAAACCAATTTTCTTCAATGCACACAAGAGAATGTTTGGCATCTGCTACTGCGCAGCATTCTTGCTGTGTTTCACTATCTATCAAATGGCACGCTCATCCTCTGCCAAGAAAAATACTTGTTCCCAATACTAATCATGCTCCCTGACTACCCTCTAGTGTATATTCTTCCAGGACTGCTATCCATCCATGCAGCCATTTGAAAGATATTAAAATTGTTATGAGGAAATCTCTCACCTATTGTGCTGGCAGGAGCTGGGATATACTCCAGAGGCAGTGCCTGCCATTCCCAGAGAAAGGGCCTTGTGTCCAGTGCCCCATCTAAATGGAGAGACATCATTGCAGGGCCTCCATGGGGAGTCACGGGCAGGGCTCTGGTTTGGGGGAAAGATTGTCAAGGCACAAACTCTTAGAGAAACTGAAAATAAATTGACAGAAAATAGGAGTCAGTAAATAGATCCCAGAGCTTCTTGTGACTGTAGGCTTAAAAGGAGAAAGGAAAATGTAATTGTAGGATACCTAGAGATGCTTGAAAGGCAGCAGCTGGGAACTCAGCAAGAAGGTTTCTCTCTTCTGCTGTTTATTTGGTGAGATTGACCCACTGTCTCCACACAGGCCCCAGCTTCTCAGCCACAACTACAGGATGCATCCCTGGTCAGATCCTTTACGTAGTTTCTTAGGGTAAGATTGAGATTGTTCTCAGCAGCTTCTGGAGTTCCTGAAGGTATTAGTAATTTGTTCCTCCACCTGAGAACTTGCCTTGGATTTCTCAAGAAGAAAAGTGCTTGTTTTCTGATCTCTGCCTGGAAATGAAATGTCCTAACTTGGTCTTGCATAGTTCCAAGAATTCAATCCCTTCCAAGAATTTCTAAAGATTTGAGATTTGGGCCCCTTCCTACCAGAGGGCTGTTTGTGGCTGCATCAACAGGTGCCCTGAGACACCTCTGCAAGCTGCTGCTGCAGAGCAGCAGCCAGAGAGCAGCCAGGAGCATCCTCACAGGGTGCTGTCCTGTGCTTCGCAGGCCACGGCTAAACCACCGTCCTTACGGCGAATTCTGCAGATGTTTGCACAGGAGAGGGTGGGATTTGTGTCATTTATCTTTCAACATCTACAAAGTAGATGTCTACAGCTGTGCTAATCACTCTGGGTTCCCTTTATAGTCAAGGAAGAACAATAAGTGCTTTTAAGGTGCAATTTGCCTGGCCTATTATAGACATTTACTTTGGGATGACATGAATCACACCCAAGGTTCCTACATGTGCAGCCTGTGAGGTTCTCACTGATACCCTCTGCCTGGGGTGATGGCTTAAGTGCACACTGTATTTGCAATATATGTAATACACACATTTATGTCCCTCTGTTTAATTAGATGAGAAACTCCCACTGCCCGTTGCAGACCCAGCTTTGAATACAGGTGACGTAGGCAGTTTCTGCAGAAGTAGAGTAGACTGGAGCAACCAGAGGATCATCCTCTTTTCATGAGGTAGAAGAAACATCTTTGTTCACAGGAGTATAATTTTTCACAAAATGTACAAGGACCGGTTACAGCAGCCACATCTTCCTGCTCCCCATCTCCCTCCTCCATGGAGTGGGAGGAGAAAGGGTCATGAGCATGAACATTTGGATGACCCTCTTTTAGAGGAACACTTTATGTGCACACTAACATATCCAAATGAACAAGAAAACTTAGAAATTTCCCCAGGAGCCCAAAATGTTGCCTAGAAAAAGTTTGCAATGAATTATTACTATTATTTTTTATTTAAACTGCACCACGAATGTTCGTGATTTTTTAATATAGTGGTGTTAATGAAGAGTTTAAAGACATGAGTAGGGCAAGATACATATATAGGAGGAAAAAAGAGATTTTATTATCCTGATTGATGTATTGGGAAAGCAGACAAGCTTTAGGCACGAGGTCTTTAGGTAAACAGTAACAGGGACACCCTGACCTCAAAAGTAAGTTAATGGATAGCATAAAGTCCACAGGGATTGGAGACACTACACATTTCTAGGAGATATTTGAATGGTTGTTTGTCATAGGAAGTTTTTAACAGGAACAGCAAATTGGTGTTGGTTCACTTTTTGGTTTTTCAAGCTGTGAGGTGAATTAATTTTCCTGTCTGAACTGCAATACAACCAGAAATTGCAATAAGTTTATGAGTCAATAATGAATAACTGCAATATTTTATTTGAAATCTATGGCATATTTCAGTGTAGTTTTTGTTACTGATATTTTCCTATGCATATACTAATGTTTAAAAATCAAGCCATTTTGAAGGCAAATGAAAAAAAATATGTTAATCAATCATTAAAACAAAACAAAACAAAACAATCTGATTTCTCCTGAAAAAAATTCAGTTTTAAGAATATCTTTTTTTCAAGGATTGAAATAAAGCAGCACATTTTCAGCTCTCATACACACCTGCAGACCCAGCACACACACAAGTGCCACACACCTGACACTCCTCTGTCTTTTTCTGCTACTCTGGCCCTTGTTAATAACCAGCTCCAGGTTTTTACCTGTGGGACAGTCTCCCTCTCAGGGCTGCTACAAATCCCTCATCCCCTCCTGACTGTGTTGCCTTGCAGTGCTTTCTGCTGTGCAACTGCAGAATTTGGCTTCACCAGGTTTTTTGTACCGCATGAGCTACTCCAAAGAACTGGGAAACCTGAAGCCTTCCCCCTCTATTATTATGGATATCTGTTTTTCTAAAGCCTCGACATTTGTTGCACAAACTTAGCCCACTGGGAATCAGTGGCTGTAATTATTAGACCTTAGATATGTCAAAAGAATAAATAGTATTTTGTTTTAAGATTTATAATAAACATGTCTCCCTTTGCACATAGTGCTCATCACAACTGGTGATAAAGAAAGTAAGCAGCTGATCTTGACACCCCTTGAATCCTGCTGCTCTATCACAAGAAGACCCTGAAGCATTGTACATACATAAAAAGAAAATTAATTGTTAAGAGATTTTTTCAGGAAGTTTGGGCTTGATCCTGAATCCTGAATTCATCATACCTTCTAAAAAAGTTTTCAAAAGACTTTAAAGAATTTCTGCAAGATGCATGGCATGCCTGACCTTTTCCCAGCCCCTTTTTTCTTCCCCTCACACAAATGATTTTGCTATGAGATTGCACATCTTCCAGAAGCAGCCACTGCTCAAACAGGAATATTCATTGAGAGAGGAGATGCAGGGACCTTGCAGCCTCTCCTCACACTCAGTCTCAGAGGCACTGGCCATCGAGTCCTAATCTGGCCTGAGCAGATGTGGTAAAAGCTGCCCAGTGCTTTTGCTGGGAGAAGAGTCCAATCAACACCCGGGCTTTTGGGGACTTTTCCATCTGTAAGAGAACTTAGGAAGAAAAAATAATAGAATAATGAAAGCCCCTTTTAGAGAGGTTTAAAATTTCAGCTGCACTCTCTGGTCCAGTTGTAGTAATGTTATTCAGACAAGGACAGGTATAGTTGAAAAATATGATGCTAACAATCATAATAGTTATTTTTAGAATGATCTAAGAAGTCCTGAAATAGATAAAATAGATACATTCAACATCCACAACAAAGAACAGTATTCAAACCATTTGCAATCAAATACTGCTCCCATCACACTCTCCTAGACCCTCTCCCCAGTTTGATTCATATGGATCTGAGAAAAATATGTTTTGATGGATCTGATGAAAGGGAGACTGTTGCACAACTTTGGCTGTTGATATAGTCATAAAATATATATTTATACACAGTTTTATATATACAAAGTGAACCTCACAGCCTACAGTATCTTACTGGAGCTCAGATGTAGTGCATGACACATTATATTTGTGGAAATAGGATCTATAACCTAATATATTCTTGCATCAAAGAATAATGTCTCATAAATAAATCATTACAGCCTGTCACATCTATGGTTTCACACCATAGTGTATAAAATTATGTATTTTGAGATATGGAAGAATGTTTCAACAAAAAAAAATTATCTTGTGCTAATGCATGCGCTGTCTTGGAGGTATTATTGCCTTACCACTGTTCATTGTAGACTAATCCATAATATCAGATGAAAGACAGCATTTCTGTTTTTGAAAACTGGTGCAATTTGTGTGCAGCTTTTCTCTTTCAGTAATTAAGAAATCAAATAAGCCTGAGTGAAACTATTTAAGAGGTTCTAGATATAATTAGAACACCTCATTCTCTCATAACTAATTCCTAATTAAAGTAATTTGTCTTTTTGCCCTTCTTTTCAAGGGTGAAGAGCAAGTGGTGATGAATGCTCAAAATCAGGAAAAGTGAAAATTGCAGTGTGTTGATTTGCGGTGATTGAGAATGTTCCAGTTTTTAACAGCCACCTTTGACTGAAATGGTAAATGAACCTCCAGCCTCTGTTTATGTTACATATGTGCTATCTGGTGCTCGACTAACAGTAGTATTTGTCATATAAAATAGCCACCACCATCCAGAAAGTCTGAATATATAAAAGCTGCCATTTCTTAAGAATAGCACGTTTGAAGGAGGGAGGGGAAGAAGAAATAAAGAGTGCACAGGAGGGATAAAAATTCTGAAATTTGTTCCATAGGGTGAAAATTGTCCTTTTAAAATTTTATTTGCAGCTGTGCCCAGATGATGATGGATTTATCATATGAACCAGGGATTAGTAAACAATGTGTACCCTATAAAGAGCAAAACAAGTCCTTGCTCATCACTGCACTTAATTGCAGTGGTTATATCAAAGCCATATAAAATTTAATCATCAACCACAAGTAAGACTTTGCTTTACATGTGTGCTTGCTTCCCTGTTTTTCCACCTGTTTAAATGAAAGATTCTTGGAATATCACAATATGTAAATATTGTTTATGATGCAAAAATATGCTCTTTCATCTCCTCGCTGCTTTGATGTCGTGATATATAAAGCTTTTAGTGCCACCACCTACCTGACACACAAAGGTCTTATCTGATTCATAAACATGTGTGCCCAGTGCAAACAGGCTGTATCCAATAGAGGATTTTTCTTTTCCTTGTAATGTTTTTTTAAGAGGCAGAAAGAGAAAGAAAGTGTAAATGACAGAATCACTCAGGTGAAAAGAATATTTTAAGCATCAGGTAAAGATAAGCCTATTATGATAGAATAAAAAGATGTAGGTCAAGACTGATCCTAAGAGGTTAGTTATATATATAGGTATCTTGTAAAATGTGTTTTAAAAGCTTAAACTTTTTTTATAAGAGTTTTGATCCAAGTGGGAAATAAGTAGCAAGATCAGATGACCTCCTAAGAAATACAAATATCTCTAATTAGCAAGAGAAAAAAGAGAGAGAAATGCAGGAAGTAAGGTCAAAGCTGGAAACAGGACAGATAAAGCTAGGAAGGACACAAGGTGTAGGCAATATTTAAAATCTGTAGTACATTGTTAGCAATTTTAAAGGAAAGGGTGCTTCTTATTGTATAGTATACTGCTTAATATATGGTTTGTCCTATAAATAGCTATTTTTGTACCAATCTGTCTCTAACAACACACTGGATTGGAGCCTCAGCCTGTCAGAGCTTGCATTCCATGGGGGTGCTGTCTCCAGGTGAAAATGTGACAGGCACTTTGGGACAGGGGTGTCTGCTGGCCAGCAAAGGTCCTCAGGGCTCTTTAGGGCAAATCCACTCTCCAGGTTCCCAGGGATCCAGAAGGATATCCTTGCCTGGCATGTGGAACAATCAGGACTCATGGCTCTGCACAGCTCCAGCTGTCTGCACTGTCTGGAGAGCAGAATTTGGCCTTTTAATGTCAAATAAACTGCCACCACTGCAAGAACTTCAAGGTTTAATGTTGCTTCTTTTTCTTTTTTTTTTTCTTCCTGTTCTCTTATTATTTTTTTCAAGTTTCCAAGAGCACCCTGGGAAATCCTTTCGTGCTCTTTATTTCCATCTAAGCCCTGGGTTGCTTTGAACAGCAGAGGTAATTGTACGGGTGAACTTCAGAGATTTGAAGGGATCAAACTTGAAAGCCTTTGACTGCAAGTGCAAGCTCCAACTGGAATCCTGTCAGGTGCTGCTCGACGGGACGTGGCGGGATGCTGCCGCACCAGGAATCCCTGCAGCAGGGACAACCTCAGTGTGCCTCTCCCAGCACAGCCTCGGAGGGCAGCAAGAGCATAACAGCCTCATAACAGCGCTATAAACCTATAAACTGATGCATATGATTGTGTGGCTTGACTAAGGACATCTCTGTGAGTCTGCATTAGAGTATGAGAAAACCATCCCTAAGTTTCTTTTTCAGAGCGCTCTGAAAGGCTTTCTCTGGGATCAGAGCAGAGCAGCCAAGGGGATTATGAGCTGCAGGTCCCCATCTTTTCTGAGGAGTATATGTCCCTTTGACTAGAAAATCCTGGAGGAGTCAATTAAAAAAAGGTATCAAGAAGTATGTTTAATAGAAGTCTATAGACAATTTCAGAAACCAATAGAGTTTAGGAAAGTCGAATTTAAGAAAGTTGGTTGTTACAATGCACAAGTTTTGCAACAGGGTTATGCATTTTCCCAATTTTTCACGACAGCCAAAACACTCCAGATGTGTTAACTGCCTCTGCCAGGTTTCCTGGATCTCCCATTTGAGCACAGGTGAAGCTCCTTGTGTTGGAAGGCAGGGCTGGGTATGGTCTGTTTCCATTTTCCACACGCTTCTCCTGCTGTATCTGACTGTCATCACTGCTGCAACCCAGGAATACAGGAAACATGAGGGAACACTGAGGCTGCTTGGATTTTTCAGATTTTGAATGTGTTTTTGCCACTTTGGAAAAGAAGCAGGCGATAACAGTAATGAGATAATTATTTTTCCCCACTGGATTTCAAACAACTGCAGCTCAAAAAGAAATGAAAATTGCATTTATTTTCTCTTCAATTAAAATATTTGTCTTGGCCAAGAACACCTATCTCAGTAATTGCATACTGTGTCAACACCATCTGTCTTGTGACAATAGGTATCACAGTGGATAGTCAAAGTTTATTTGAGATAGGAAAAAGCCTGGTAGAAGTCTATTTTATTGTATTTTATTGTTTCATTCTACCACAAGGCTACTTGTTCGCAGAATTATATTTCAATTCAGCGTTATTGGTTAATGTTCCCTCTCTTCACGCTGGAGACTGTTTCAGCTTCTGAATTATGGTCTACTGATGCCTGGTAACTTCTCTGCAGGGAACACAAACCCAGAGAGATGCTGGTGATCTTTCTTGGTCTGTGTTTTTCTTTTCTTCTTGACAGGTGGGTGAAAATCTCTTCCCAGCTCAATTTGCTGAACCTCACCATGGTTCTTGATGCTCCTGGTCCTTCAATTTACTCCTAAGAGGCAGAGATGTAACGCAAACACCCCTAATTCTGACCAAATCCACATGAATTCTCCCACTTCCAGCCCTCGCATGGTGTGGGCTATGGAGCATTCCTACCTGAGCATCTCCTGTGCCAGAAAAGGAGAGCTCTGCAGTCTCAGAAATTCTTTTCTAGCCAGGACACAATGACACGTATTCAGACTACTCACTTTTCCTTATATAATTACCATATAATTATGGAATTAAGTCTCTTTGCAAAGTACATATTATTATTAGCGATAATTTGTACTACAGCAGTGCCTAGAGGAAGGGATGCCTTGCATGAGGTACAAGAAAAAACCATATATGTCTGAAGCTCACTTTCACATTCAGCTAAAATTTGGCACAGCCAGATGTGCAAAGACTAGGAGAGAGGAGCAGAAAGCACTAGTACAAGTGTGAAGCCAGGCTTTGAAAAGATAAAGGAATTACACAGGATCACAGGATTTGATCTACAGAAGAACAGGAGTTTTACATGCACCTCCTGAGTCTGTGATGAACCATGCACAGTTTTCCCTGCTCTCCCCTGCTGTCATTTGCTGTGTAAAATAATGCTCCATTGCTGCCCAACTTTTTCGCACACTGACCTGTCATGTTGTGGGGAAACACTGCCACACAGAAATGCTCAGACATCTGAAGAGCAGCAAAACCAAAGCCTTCACGCCCTTTTATCCTGCCAAAGTTAAATCAGTAACTTCTTTTCTGCATTTTTGCAATTCTAGCGACCTCAGCTAATGTCACTGCTAATGTCAATGCACCAAGAGGCCTCAGTGCCCGCTGCAGAGCCAGGACTGGTGCTGCAAGGGAATTAATGTGCCCCCGTCTCAGAGGGATCAGTGCTGTCAGGCACTTGTGAAGGACAAGGAATAATTTGTACTTTGCATTTGAGCCTTTCCTTGGCTGCCTAACTGGAATGAGATGCACACCACGAGCTCAACACTTCTTTCAAATTCCAAACATACTTCACTAACTCCACTTATTATGAAAATCATGATTTTTATCACTCAAGAGCACTAACAAATCAACAGAGAAGAATGTAAGAAAGTTCTGCTGCTGAGATCTTTGCCTTGTTGTTCATAAGAAGTTAAAATGAAACTATTCTAAGCAAAGCAGAGATGTTTAGCAGTCCTTGTGTGCTCAAAAAGAAAATATATTTTATTTGTCATTTAGATCAAAAAAGCAGATTGATTCTGATTCATTTTTGAGACATAACACTAATCTCTGCCTTTGCACCTCATTGTTGTGACCACTGGGTGCTAATATTACTATTGGAAAATGGCAGGAATTTTGCACTATTAAATCTATATCTTGACTGTCTCTAGTATATCCAACTGTAATAAATCACACTGATCTGCAGCTGGTGACTAAATTATGGACACACAAATGACATGGGAAAGAAAAACTGAAGCCTTGTCCACAAGGTGTGAAGAAAGGACACCTGACCTGCAAACACAGTGCTGGAATGGTCAGCTCATGGTCTTCATTAAACTGCTTCTTGTGGTGGCTGAGAGTGGCTTGATGCTTAACACCACACCAAACCTCAGGCAAAAAATGTACAATTCAGATCAGCTGCTCTCCATGGCTGTGGACCCATTCTCCTGTGAGTCAGTGAAGAAGAGGAGTAAGGCTTTTATGCTAGGTATGCACAGACAACAGTGTGAATATAGTTCTTGCACCTTTGCTAATTTGCAGATGATAGGGTCAGCAAAAATCATACATTTTTGTGTGAATGTTCTAAGGCTGTCCTGCTATTGGACAGCTTGAGGACTTTCAGAGACACGAACCAACTCTTTTGAAAATTACAGTATTGTTTTTACTGCTCACTTTACTGGGACAGCAGTGGAAGATGTGTTTTCGGAAGACATATGCGTAAAATAAATTTCTGTCCTCATTTTTCAACACTGCAGACAAGTTTATGATAACTGTGATTGTGCATCACTAGGGGAAGATCCTTGGTCATTGCACTCGGCACAAGTGACTGCTCAGTCGTAGTTGATGCCAATGCAGAGGAGTGTCTATTTTTGCACATGTAGAAGGCATAATTTTCAAGAGGGTCATTTAATATGGCCTGTAAAGAGGACATAACTTCTAACCCTCTTTGTTGACTTTCTCTGCCCAAGAATGTCAGAGGAAAAATGGGTGTTAGTTTCACTGCAAGGGCAGTGTTGGCTCTTTGGAAAGTTTTGCTGTGTAAGATCACTTTGTTTCCCTTTAATGCTTCTTATTTGTTTTGTGAGGTATTTAGAAAGCCTTGGCAGGTAGGCTGCATATAAATAAAACATGGTCTTTTATAACTATTTGGAGTAGGAGCAATTAGTTGGTGACTGAGTATTCTTAGGGAATGAATTTATCTCTTTGAAACTCTTCACTTATGTGTTACTGCATTTTACCTGCAACTCTCTGCCAGCTTTATGGCACCACGGGAACTGCCCAGGGTGTGTTATCACGGTGGTGATGGGGTCGTGCTGGATAATGCCCCAGGTGCACTTGCAGCTTGTAGCAGCCACTCTCCTGGAGCTGCAGCATGCAGCCAGAAACACGGCTTTTACTGAGATCGATAAATCATGTCAGCCTCCTAAATGCAGTTTTCATGAAGGTGAAATCACAGTTTGTGTTCTGGTTATTTATCTAGCTCTTCCTGATGCTGTCCCAAAGCTTTTCCTTGAAGAGGAGTAGAAGGTGGCAAATGATTTTTTGCCATAATTAGAACTAATTGACTGCTAAAGGGGTTTTGCACTTGTGTCAGGTCTAATCCTGCACTACTCAGAATTAGTGAAACTGAGCCTGACCTCAGTGACATGAATATAAATTAGAGAGAGTGTGCTGGTTTTGAGAGCTGGCTCTGACCTGTGCCATGGCTGTGCTGCAGACTGGAAGGAGTTAAACCCAACTCGTACCTCAGGCAGCAGGCCTTGTGGCAGGCTTGTGATTTTCTGTCCTGAGCCCTGGGTTAGACAAGCAAAACCAAGTGACAGAGACAGGAAGAGGATGCTGACACCCAGGCTGTTCTCTTGGCCGCTGTGTATGGACAATTGCACTGGAGGGGATGGGGGCTCCTGGGTCCACTCCTAGAGCTGATGGTACCCAACGCATCTTGACCAGCAGCATGGTCAGCTCTTCGTGCCCCTCTGCGACTGAACAGCAGATGTGAGCTCTGAATGCTCCCTCTGTGCCCTGCAGAGTGGCCTCTGCTGTCCCCCAGGCTGGGCTGAAAGGTCTGAAGTTTGCAGAGAAACATGCTGCGTCAGGCACAACCGGGCTGGCCCCACATAAAGTCAATACTTGGATGAAAACAAATAAAATCTTAGAGTACGAGGCAGAGGCTAAAGAATGCCTTCACCTCTTTCCTTCAAGCAACTATTTTGTTAACTTGAAAGACTGCATGGGCGATCTTACTCCATTCTTTCTCTACAGGTCAAATACTTGTCATAGGAGACACCCTAGTTAATATTAAACTAAAAATTAATAGATTAGATAACTATTACATGCTTTTAGTGCCAATTAATTTAATAGCTGTTTTTTTTTTTTTAACAAGGTAGGCGAATATAGAAGCACGGTTTACTGTGCCTGTGTGAGCTCTCAGATAGGTCTTTTGTGATACAATTACCAGCAATTGATTGGGCTGACACGTGTAATCCCCTCTGGATCGCCCAGCGATATGATGTCAGTAAGAAGTCCTTCAAACAGGGCTATTAAAAAGCACATTAAACAGGTCCTTATTGTAAGCTTTATGCTAGCTTATGCTAGAATAACAGTGATACGGTGGTATTTGTTTGAAAAAGAAAGGATTATATGGTCTTTGTAAAATGAGGAATTTAGTATTGGGGAGGGGCAGTGGGATGGTGATTTATTTTTTGTTTATGTTTCTCTGAATCCTTTGATATGTCAGCTTCTGTCACTAACCATTAGGCCACTTGCAATTTCTTGTATCAACGAAGATGAAATACATACTGCCTCAAATAATTTATGTCAAACGTTGAAGGGCATAGATGGCAGTGCATATTGTGAGATTATGATGAGAATTGAATTGGGGTCTTCAGAAATCCATCAGTAATTTATTGTTAAAGAGCAGTCATGAATCATTCTAGCCTTTAATTGTCATGTGGATGCACTTTGCTTTCAGCTAGTGCAGGAAACAAATCGTGAAAATAGAGTGATACCTCAGAAGAGAGGTTGGTACTTATTAATATTGCTCCAAGAGTGTCATGTCTTCTCTTGGGTCAGATTCTGGTGTGGAATTGAAAGGGATGCTTAAAAACCTTGAGCTTATATATATTTATATATATACACACACACACACACACCCCCACACATGTCACAAGTACAGGGTAAGAGTCAGTAAGACTTGTGTTACTTACAATAAAGGACACTGAAAGACTTTACAGCATGATTTAAGTGTCAGCTCTGAAATGAAATGAAACATCCTGGAGATTTGTTTGTAGTGCACCAACCTCCCCATCATTCCTCTTCACTCTGCTGTCTTTTATCTTACAGTGCCAAGGTAACACTCTGAAATGGTTAAGCAATTTCTGTGTATGTGTTACACACACATGCTTTGTTAGCTCGTGCTGCCTCACACAGAGAAAAAAATTCACTGTTAGCCTGCATCTAGTTGTAGAATATCTTCTTCAGAAAATCAAAGCTACCAGCAAGATGATATAAATTATTTGCAGGGTCTGGTTTTCCTTCTGCTTTAATATCATGTAATCAAAGGACAGATTACTCAAAATTACTCATCTTGAGTGCTTCAGTGTAGTCATCACAGCACTCCTCTGTGACTACTTCACAATTTCTCATAATGCAAGAATTAGGGGGAATGCAGTGAAACTATGAAGAAGCAAGCTTAAGATATACAAAGAGAAGGGTGTTTTCTTTAGGAAGCATGATTAAATTTTGGTCCACCTTGACAGTGAAATTTGTGGAAGCCAAAAGTATAAATTCTAACAGAATTTAATACCTTTGTGAAGAATAGTTGCTGTGATGACCATTAAGCCATTTCAAGTAGCCCATAAGTCAGTATGACTAGGAAGATGAATTATGCCAAGGAAGAACTCTGTATTTGACCTATCCATACAATATTTACCAACTGACCACTATCAGGGATGGGATACTGGGCTAGACTGGTTTAATACTGTATGGTTATTCTTATGTCCCATGTGACCTACAGAAAACTCATGAAGATTTTTTATTATGAATAATAAAATTTGTCTTTCTGTGTTACTACTACTAATAAAATACCACTTCACTGTACAACGCTTTGTATGTTATGTAATACCATGCATTAAGTCCTTTAGGTGCACTCTGTTCTTGTGCTCCTTTGCTCTGAGTCACACAGAGCCATGTTCAATCAGTTGCATAAATCCGAAATCCAAAGCCCAAGAACATTGCACTGCTGCTGCCTAAGGTGCAGCTGATTGAAAGCAGCAGCCACCTAAAGTTCCACACCTGGGAATATCAGAAGCACTCTGGAGTTAATAATGACATCCAGCAAGACACTTGATTTATACATGGTCCCAAGCCCACCCTCACAGCAAAGCTCACCTCTGGAAGACATGCTCTGAACGTGCCCACTTCATGAAGAGTCATGCAGGGCACAGCCCACTAGAAGAAGAAGTAGCACTGACCTTATTCTAAACCTCAGGGGCTCAGACGCTCACTTGGAGCGCGAGAAAATATGAAGCGCAAATTGCACTTTTAAGGCTCAAGTCCCTGCAGAGTTCTAAAGGTGATGAGTTGAAACAGGAAACAGAAAAGGTGGTTGGGAGGAAGCTCTGGGGGTCTCTCATCCAGCCTCCCATGAGAAGTGGGACTGTTGCCAGCTGGGAATGAGTTCTGCCATGACTTTAACAGAGTCTTAAATCCACCGAGGACAGAGTTTTCATAACCTCTCCAAGCACCTGTTCCTGTGCTGCACCTCCCTTCAAGTGCACAATTTCCATAATGTCTGACTCGAACATGCCAAGCTCCAGCCTGTGTCCATTGTTCCTTGTCATGTTTTCTAGCACCATTGAGAGGAGTTTGGCTCTGTCATTTTTGTAATTCCCTGTCAAGTAGATGTCGACTGCTATTATACTGCCCCTTATCCTCTTTGCCAGACTAAATAAACCCAACTCCTTTAGCCTCTCCCTCTGAGTCATGTTCTCTTGGCCCTTGACCATGTTGTCAGCCCTCTGCTCAGCTTTCTCCAGGTTTCCCACCTCTCTTGTGAGCTGTCCCTGTGCTCATGCTTCCATAGCATTGTGGACACAGTGCTGCCCAGGGCATGGCTGGGGAGTATTGCGTACTTTTTGTACAGGTCTGTGCCATGTGAGAGCAGCTCATAACTGCTAATTGAGAGCTCTGTGTTTACCAGAGATTAAAAGAGCAAAAATTAGAGCTTGGGAAAGCATCTGTCTAAATCCAAAAGGAAACTGCCTAGGATGCAATATTTAAGAGTGATGACACTGGTGATGATAAAGCTGACTTTTCCTGCCCTTGGTAAAATATGTTGCTGTGGCGCATAATGCTGAGGGGTCACCTTTGCTATCACAGGCTTTATGTTCATAATACTTTATGATTTTACTCTTTAAAACACTTACCTTTTGGCAGGGTACCTAAGCTACACAAGTAGCTGTTATTCCAAGACCTGACACATTTGCTGACTGAGCCAACAGTTGCACGACATCGATGAAGTACAAAAAGGCAAAATAAGTGGACACTGCTCTGTTTCGGTCTTGGCAAATTAATGCATCAGCATCCTTCACTGGCACTTGTAGGTGGTGTTACAAAGCTGTTCTCATGCCATTGTACTGAAACAGCTTACGAAGATTTACTCACTGATGTGTTGGGATTGGCTTTTGAAGATGTGCTATTTGTAGCAGAAATTAATGTGAGTTTTTCTGTGATTAACAGATCACAGTAGGCACTCACTATCCTGTAGCTATTTGTAGTGACAAAAGTCTATGAAAATCTACTCTGGGTCGTAGAATCACAGAATAGTAGAATTGTTTAGATGGAAAAGTCCTCTAAGATCACTGAGTTCAACCGTTCACGCAGCACTGCCAACTCCACCTCTAAACCATGTCTGTAAGTGCCACATCTACACATCTTTTAGATACCTACAGGGGTGGTGACTCCACCACTGCCCTGGACAACTTGTTCCAATGCCTGACCACCCTTTCAGTGGAGAAATACTTCCTAATATACAGTCTAAACCTCCCCTGGTGCAACTTGAAGTCATTTCCTCTTGTCCTGGTTACTTTGAGGAAGAAACCAATCCCCATTTTGCTACAGCCTCCTTTCAGGTGGTTGTAGACAGTGATAGAGTCCCCCCCAAGCTTCCTCTTCTCCAGGTGAAACACTCCCAGCTCCCTTGGCTGCTCCTTATAAGACTTGTTATATAACAATAAACACCTTCACAATTCTTATATCTGCTTCACAGACATGGTAACTTATTGTATTCTAATGTAATAAAGTCCCTGTTGAAGAACAATTCCTGCTACATAAATAGGCTGAATGAAGTGGTGAAGATCTCCCCCATGACTTTTACTGTGCTGTGTGTTCCCAGCCTACCCAATTCTCTGTTGCAGAAGGTGTAGCTGACCTTTCTGGGAGCACAAGGGACACCCGTGTGCCCATGTTGCCATAGCGGCCATGTCACCACAGTGTGTATCTGTACCTAAAAGTAAGATGTTCAGGAGATCGAGGTGATGGCTGAAATGCCTTCAGAGAGTTAGTCATCATCACTTTTCTTTCAAAGACCTGAGGGTCTGATAACAAAGGTGAGAAAGGAACATCTTTTACAAATGGAAAGCCAGTTCTGTCATCAGCAGATTCCCAAACCTCTGCTGGCAGAGACAAATAAAATTTTGTCCCTTGCCAAAGCCCCATGGCATTGAATGCTGAGTTGTCCTGTGCTGCCTGTGTGTGATTCACGTGGGAATTATTCCTCTGCATCTGTCCAGAGCAGGCAGAGGGCTGCAGGGGTGCACCGAGCTGCCTCAGCTCCCACTGAAGCCCATGGGAGCTGGGGCCAAGATCAGCTCCTCCCAGGCTCAGAGAGGGGCAAAGCATCTCTCCTGCCAGCCCTATGCACTGAGATAGACTGTGCAGGCCCACATGGAAGAAAGGGTGCTCAGAGCGAGACAATTGATCTCCATGATTTAATGCACACTGGGGAAAACAACAACAAAAAAAGGAAAACGCTTAAAACAGAGAACCTGAAATTGCTTATAGGCAGCACGGGAGCAATTCATGTGCCAAAATATAAGCACAGAGCATCATTTTCAATGCCTGAGGCCACCTGGGACATCCACACAGGACTGGCAGATCTGACACTTGATCTATGAAAGACCTGCTCCCTTCTGGAGCAGCAGCTGGGGGCCAGATGCGACACCCTAAGGCATCAAAAATGGCACTAGACACATATGTTTAGGCAGCTGAATCCCACCCTGTGCTTCCAGACTTCTGATGAATAAAACTCTTTTTCATTGTCTCAGACTCAAATCCTGGGTTCTTGAGGTGCTTTCCCTAGGGCTCAGCAGTGTGTGGTAGCAGCAAATTTCATTGGTTTAACTTGGATAGAGTTGTTACAACCCTTTGTTATGTATTTTTAAAATTGCTTTTAGGCTATAAAATCATGAAGCGGTTTCTGCTTTCATAGGCTCTGCGCATAATTCAGGTGAGACCAAAGGTTTTTCCTCACCACAAGGTGTTGATGTGATTACTCCAAATCCCACCTCCTTTGAATACCTATTCTATCACAGCTCCCCGTTAGGGGCCTGTTGTCAAATAGCCAGATTTATCCTGAATGATATTGGAGAAGAAAACCCTGCTGCAGTTGTTCTCTCAGATAGTTAAACGGAAGCTTAGAGCTCGTAGGAATATTCTGTTTTTAAATTGAAATGCACAGATCTTAATATCCCTTTACATTTTTCCAGGCTATTTGGTGAGGAAGAGATTTGGCAATTGCTTACATCATGTTGGGGGTAAAGAAGAGGAGGAACTGAATTACTTGTATGTGTCAGCCTTATGTGTGGGAGGGAAACATTGCTCCCGTTCGGATTATGTGGTACCTTCTAATGGAAATGTTTTAAAGAATCCACCAGAAAAGGAAAGTTTTTCAGGAAGGGCATATTTTCACTGCATACCTCTGAATGGGGAGGTCCTGGCTGTCTTCCAATGTGATTGCACAGTGCTGACAGCTCCTGAAAATAATACAGGTTTTAGGGGTGAGACAGGGACTAAAATATTTAGGTGTTTCCTAGGCTGATGCATTAACATACATGTAGACAGATAGAAAGTTATACTATCAACTTTTTTTTTACTCTTGCCAGGTCACTTTCTTTAATGATAATCTAGAGAAAAGCTGAATGGGGATAACATGTAACATGGTGTTGGCTGTTGTACCAGGCTTTATCCTTGTCTCAGCATTCAGAGGGAAGGTCAGGAAGATGAGCTGGGATTGGAGAAGCAAGAAGGGAATGCGGATGGGAGAAGAATTTGAGAAAAACATTTGAGGTTCAAAGGACAGTTCTCAGCTGCCTGCCAGTCACAGATGCGGAGAGATGGACACATTGGCCATAGGCTGTGTTGCATTGCAGGAAAAGACTAATTAACAGTCATGAGTTTTGGAATCTAATTTTTAGTAAGTGTGAACGACAGAGGGTATGAGAGACACAAAATACATACAGTGCCCTCACTTTTCCCTGCACTGTCTTTCTGATGAGCGCAGTCTGAACTGTGAGTCATGCATGGGGTTAGATCTCAAGGTTGTTGCATGTGAAATCCCTGTTATAGCTGTTGATACCTGCTGCTGGGAGGCTTTAGAGAGAGCAGCAGACAACTGATAGTGAGCAAGCATTTAATACATTCTCAAAAGTATTTCCAAGCCGTTCTAGGAAAGCTTTGTTATGATATGATAAACATATGATAATAGAAAGCAGTAAATGTATTGACGCCTTTTCAAAATGATTTTATGTTGCTATACTCTTTAGTGTATATTCCCACCTGAGTTGAGGTTGTTCATATGTCTCACTAGCTTTCTCCAGAGCCTAAGGAAAACAAAACCTAGATGCCTTCAAACTTCCTCAAGGGAGCCATAGTTCAGGAGCCCTTGTATCCAGCTGCAGTTGCAGCTGCTGAGCCCACAGCTGATGACCCCCTTGGTTCTGAGTGAAACAGGGAATGTGAAGTTTAACATGAAGTTGGCACTCAGGCACAGCACTCACACAACTGCTTTGCTGCTCAGGCACTGAACTGAAGGGCTGCCTCCAACTCCTATTTATAACCATTTCTCTGAGTGCTTTGAGGGGCCAGGTCTCAAGGTAGGCAATGTGTGGTTGCTTGTCCTCACTGAGCATTATTACAGAGAGAATTTCAGCACAAGGTCCCTCTAGACCAAACTCCTACCTCTGGGGTCTGTAGGTCTAATGAAGACAAGCTGCAGTTTCATGACTGCTTTAAGTAAAACTCTGTGCAGGCAGCTGCTGAAAGGTGCAGTTTTGTCTTTTCCTTTCTCCAGCTATGAATTCCTGCTGCCTCCTTTGTGCCCGTACTCATGCAAACCCCAATGAGAGTTGAAAATTGCCCTGCTTCTCTGATTGGTTTTAGGGAACTCATCCACCCCATCGCTTGCATGCATGGATGATGGTCTTGGCTCTATGGCAGCACTCAGCAGGAGGGAAATGCAGGGCGCGGGAAGCAAGGAAGGAGGGAGGGAAGGAAGGAAGGAAGGAAGGAAGGAAGGAAGGAAGGAAGGAAGGAAGGAAGGAAGGAAGGACTGTGACACGCTGATCCTGTGCACTCGCTGACTCTGTGTCTGGTACACCACTGCCAACACTTTGCACTCAAAATGGGGAGGGTGGAAATAATCAGGCCACTCAATTCTGTGGTGTGTTCAACCTCACAGCTTCATTTCATCCTTCCTGATGTCATTCCAGTCCCTGTTGGTGGCTGCAGAACACAAGTGGTCTGGATGGAATCACCTGTTCTGGAGTGGCACTGGAAACTGGAGGCTAAACTGAGAAAAGTTGCCGCTTACCCTCTAAGCCCTCACATTTACCCATTATCTGTAGTGCTATTTTGGGGTTGCTGGGAACCTGTGCTACCCCGCAGAGCAGCTAGGATACTTTTACAGCTTCTCACTTACTGAAACTTTTCTTTTTACCAGACCTATTAGTAGGCTGGAGCTTCAGTTTTAATTGCTTGACCTTTTGGCACATTATCTGTAGATGTGATCTTTACAATCACACAGGAAGGCAATTTCAGCTCTACGAATATTCTGAATACTCTGCTTTATTCTCTCTTCATTAAGACTTGACATACTCCTGATTGATCCCCATATAACCAGAAGAATATGAAACTCATTATAGGTGAAAAGTTTTAGGTGTGGGCTGCTGAAAAAGTTCCTTTTTTTTGTTGTTGTTTCTTTAGTGATGCCTTGTGTACACTGCCTATCTAAGGGGATATTCTATCTGCAAACTGTCTTGTTAACAGCAGATCTATTAATAGCAGATCTAATAAGCACAGAGGGCTGGTTCAGAGCATGTGTCACTTTGGGATCCATTGAGCAGAGTGGTGCAAACTGGCTTTTCCTCCTAAGATGATGAGTGCCTTAACAGCAGCCAGGAGTGCCATTGTCACACCATCCATCAACTGCCTTCCGTCCCTCTTAGCTGAACCCATGAATTAAGCAACTGTGGTTAAAAAGCAATAAAATTAAAAGTTGTAATGGGGAGACATTGACAAAAGGGTTACAATGCGCTGGCCATATATCTTTTAACTAGCTAAATATAACCATAGGTTTCCATAAGTTCAAAGAGTGGTGGCCTGGAGATGAATACAACTGTTCCAACTGAGTTCTGGGCTAGGAGCCA
This sequence comes from Melanocharis versteri, assembly GCA_013397845.1. NCBI lineage: Eukaryota > Metazoa > Chordata > Aves > Passeriformes > Melanocharitidae > Melanocharis > Melanocharis versteri. The sequence goes on along the minus strand of VZTG01009792.1, from coordinate 564,736 downwards.
GGAGTTTGTTAAAACACCTTAGAACATGCTTATTCCCTCTTAGAACATTTTTTGGTACTTGCTCTATTAGTATGGATTTTATTTCCCCACCAAACGAGTTCTCTGCCTTTGAACCATAAACAATAATGGCACATCTGTCTCTAGGCTGCTGTACTTTGAAAACCAGTGCTAAGGACACAGAGGGGTAGATTTTCAAAGCGTTGCGTGGGAGTTTGTACCAGGAGTCTAGCCAAATATTTTTCACTCATACTCATCCCTGAGCCTAACCTTTCCTCGCTCGTTAGAATGGCTCTGTTTGCTCTGCCCACACGGGGACATTTCAGACAGCTTTTACCTCCAGGGACAGAGCGTCAGCTGGTCAGAAAAGCTATAAATAGGGTTTTACTGATGACCTTTTAAATCCAGTGATGGATCTTCCCCTCTGATCTTTTTTATTTTACTTTTCTACCTTTGTCTGTGTTTGTATGTGATTCTCAGATTCTACTGAATTATTTACCATTAGGCCACGATGCAACTAAAAATCCCTGACAACACTGAGACAGGTGGTGTGAAGTGATTGCTGCCTAAAAGTGATTGCAGCTCAAAACTGCATCAATGCTCACTGTGCCCACCTGTTTTCTGTGCTGGGGAGTTTGATGGCAGCCTCGTGGGAACCAGACAATTTTGTGCTGCTTTTGTACGGCCACTGTGATAAAGCAGCAGAAAAAACAGTGAATTAAAAAGGCCTTCTTGCATCCTTCTTTGCCTGTATAAACCAGCATTGCTCTGTCCTGGATTCCTTAGAGCAAATGGTCTAGCTCTGAGGATGCTTCCCCACTGGCTGACACAGTAAAAGTATAACACTGCAAAAAATAATGAGCCATTACACGGGGACATAGGCAGCTTTCAGTTGTAAAAATTGGCCAAGCCGCTGGGAATGGCTTTGTTTTTTAGGTTTTCTCTTTCCTTTTTATTAATTATCTCTGCTAAGAGGAATGTATACTTTAATAGACTTTTGTCATATTCCAAGTGGTTTGGTTTACTATTCAGTAAAAACACACTGATCGGTACTGATCTCTACTTTGGGAGGACTTTACACTGTGGTGGAAATTTGCCCCTTTAAAGACTGTCTCACAGTGTTTCTTTGCAGATGCAGCACATGGATATTTGCTATATCACAACAAACTCCCCTTCTAGTTACTACTGTTCCAAGCCTTATTTGATTTTGATGCACTACTTGCCATGGGGGTGTTATCATTTTTCACAGTTGAGAATCTCCTTTGATGAAATCAGCTCAAAGTTCTATCTTTGGGTGGTTTCCCAGGAAAAACCTTTTGGCTACTAGCAATCCTCCATTTAGAAATGTTTGCCGGTTGAATTCAATTAGTGTCCTTGGAAACTTCTTGTCTTTAAAGATACCCCCATTCCGGGGTTTTCACTGCTGGATCTCAGGCATCCTTCTGTGTTATCGAGGGTTGAGGCCAATAGAAACCACTTACTGAAACCCTGTTCCTTTTTCACAGAGGTACTATGGTGTAAGGAAAGAAAACCTTGCAGATCAACAAGCCAGTCAGGGTGGAAATAATTATTGAATCCTTGAAAGGTGTTTTCGTGCCAAAGGAAAGCTCTGGATTTATAAACTGCATGGCACACCAGAGGTGTGACTTGGTAAAGCTGGATCATGCTTCTGCAAACCTCCTACTGAGGAAACAAATGCTATTGTGAATAGTGTTTGGCATGAATGAAAAAAAAATCGGAATCCAAACACTTGCAAAGTTCACTCACGAGCTCCTACTTCCTGGACGGGAAAGGATGTGATTGCTTTGATTGCTGTACACAGTCACACAACCTGCATTCACCTCCTCGGGATCAGAGAAAACGCCACCTCAGCCCTGTCCTGTTTCAATCTTTGTGTTCCATCCCCACGTGCTCAGAGCTTTTCACATAAGTGTCCCATATGCGTGGTAGACGACGTAAGATGGTTTAAGAATTGGTCCAGCCATTTAGTCTCAAACATTTCCGAATAAATCCTCTACTTTTTTGAGTAATAGACACATCTATCATTAAAATGTAAGAATGGATAATGAGCAGACCTTCAAATGCATGAAACCCTCCATTTTTTGATGAGAGAACTCATTATGTCTCCCTGTTATTAAATAAGTTCCATAACAATATTTTAATATGATTAAAGATGCTGCGCCTCATTTCTTAAGTACTCGGGAAATTAATCTGGGCAGGGCATTAATGTAGTGGGGAAGGAAGGCATGTGAATCTTTTTTTTTTTTTATTTTTATTATTAGTTTCTTTCTTTGCTACTGGTTGTATCAGTGCCTTATCAGTTAAGTGCAGGAGCTTAACAATGGGTTCTCTCAGCAAAGCCCTCTCTTTTTGCTGGGTGAGGTTAAAGAACAAACACATTGTCGTGAGCTTTTAAAAGCTTGATTTCAATTACATGGTAGTAGGGCAAAGCTCTCAAACACACAAAACTTTGACTTTGTAAAGATTGTGACCTCCCAGGTACATGTGCTTTAAGGAGAAAAAATGTACTTGACATGTCCCACTGCTGTTTCCACGCACCAGGAGCTGTGTGTATCGGGAAGAGGGGAGGGCAGGAGGGAGGTGTTCAACATGGGATGGAGGGAAATCGTTCCTCTGGGAAAGCAAAGCTCTTCTGTTTGACTAGAAAGAATTTAAAAGATAAATATATCCCTTATCATGGAATGATAAACAACGAGATCCAGGAAAGACTCTTTGAATAATTGAGTCTGATCTCCTGCATTTTGAGAGGCTATTTGATTTTGCATTCCTATTAACATCTTATAGGACTTTGTCTTTCCTCATGTTTGTTTGTGGCAGTGCCCACAATGTTACAGGCACTTTCTAGGCTTTCAGGAAGAGCTGGCACTTTCAGCCTCTGGATGGACAGGCAGACAAACAGACAGAGGTCGTGGCAGAGGAGAAATGAAAGGACTTTTCTGTGCAAACTGAGACCCTCTGTAGCTGGTATGGATTTCGTAAAGGGGGTTCAAGGATGTTGCTTTCCCTTATCCCATTTTGCCCTTCAATTGCCTGGAAGTGGTGCCCATGCCTGCAACCACAGCCACACAGCCCTGCAGCATTCACACTGGGCTGCCTCTGCCCCCAGCCAGGCTGGAACTGGCTAAAAAAGGGGCATAAAACTGGGTATGGGAGACTGCAAAATGTACATGCCAGGGCAACATGTTTCCCACCTATAGGGGGATATTTTATAAGGCTATTTGGAGAGGTAAGATGTCCACTGAAAGCCAAGAGTAGCCGGATTCCTATCCATCCTTCAAAAATCCACCCTCTATTTTAACACACAGAAACTGATAAGGCCACACCAATGACAGTGCCCATGGCACTATCAGTGCTTAAAAAGAAAAGAAACAAAACACAGTGCAGCGCAGGACATTAAAACAAATTGGTTTTTTCCACAGAGAAATTCAGTTTACCTTCTCAAGCCTTCTCTAGGACTTTGTCTCTAAGTGCATTGAAGGGAAATTAAATAGCATTCCTAAACATAAAGCAAAATGCCTAATCCCCTGGCCTTTCAGAGCTTACCCTGTTGTTCGATACATCAGCCACTCTGGAAGCTGTATCAGAGACGTAAATGCAGCCTATGCTGTTTTGGACATAAAAGTAAAGCGAAAGATGCCCACAAAACTAAATCGAACTGCTTGAAAAAGTGTTTTAACTGCTAGGAAACACAGCAAGGCTCAGATCAGCTGCAGCGATACAGAAGCCCATAAAATATTCCCAGAAAATGATGCAGGTTGATCCCTGATGGATTTGCACTTCTGGTTTCACATCCATGTGCTGCTGGTGCAAGAGTGAGACTCCTGCCCACTGTCCCTGCTGTGCAGCCCCCTCTGGGGTGCCACAACAGCCCTTGGGTGGGCTGCTCAGCACCACATATTTAGTGGGCTCAGTGGATGCCTGCACCATGTTGGATGTCTTTTTTAATGTTTTTTTCCTGCCTGTAGCAGCCCTGAGGTAACTTGGTGTGGTGCATGACAGGGGAGTGGAAAGAGTTAAAAATCTTGCTCATTTTAATGCTAGGTCCACTATTTGTGTGAGCAGGAGCTCTCTATCAGGGCTGGGCTTTGTAATGTATTCCATCTATTGATAAGGAGGCAGAATAACATTTCTAAATTGTTCAGGGTGTTTGCAGAATGCCAAGGCACTCCAGCGGCCTTCCATACAGAGCCCTGCTGATGATAAATCATAAGAGATATTCTAGAAGTGCCTATTTGCTTGTGGAAATATCTGAAATACTGGAAAGCTCACAGATTTCCCAAGGCAGGTGAAGAGGCCATTCAGCAAATTTTCCCTCTACTTGAAATGCAGTTTTCAAATCATTTAAATCCCAAGTACCTAATGAAAATACACCGTAGTCCCCACGGCTTCCTGCAGCGCTACGCTCCAGTCTCGGGCTCGCACAGCCGAGCAAATAACCTCCATATATTACTTTGCACTGGGTGATTTCAGTCTGCAGCACATTCTGTTTGAACCATGCGCCTATAAATGCCTTCAAAGGAGGGCAGGAGCCTGCCCACTGAGGAATAAATGCAGGAACAGAACCTCCTGTGCAAATATTAGTGTTCAGCATCTAGTGTAGCCCCGGCGAATATGTTCCTAGCGCATGTACAATTCAAATGAAAAGGTTATGTGCAGTACATGGACGTGTACTGACATGGCCCATGTGTTTCATGTGGAAGCACATTCACTGTCCTAAAGTAAACGTTGTCATCAAAAAAACACCTCATTTTCCTAATATTATTAATGTGAAGGACTGAGAGAAAAAAAATCAGATTTATCTGGAAAATGAAACAAGTTTTGCCTAATTATTGTGGAGCTTATTCCAAAATGTTTTCCTAAGTTTCTATGCTAAGAGGCAGCTATGTCAATAAATGAGTTAGAAGCATGAGCCTCGCTGCAAGGAGTCAACACTGTGGTTTGTGTGTTCCTGTGCAAGAGAAAAGTGGAAATGCTGCAAAAGGTATCTGTAAGATAACCTATCACTAAAGAAAACCTTTCCTAAGGCACACTGCAGGCTTGCTTAAAGCCCTGCAGCTTAAAGGTTCTATCCCTTCTAAAATGCTTAAGGTGAAATCTATCTTCCAGTGATGTTAGTAGCAAATTGGTCATTATTCCAATAGTCCTAGAATGCCATAATTATCCTTTCTTACCTTTTTCTTCATCACACTATAGCTGTGTTAGGTATTCAAATGCTGAGACCTTTTAAATTATATTTATTTATCTAACTGATTGTATTTAATGTATCACTGGCATAGCAGCCACCACTATGTGCAGCACTGGGATGCTGAATAAAAGGCAGCAGTGATCCTGTGAGACTGCAGCATGCTGTCTGTTTACATATGAAAGCAGGTTCAATATGCACCACATTGTGGCAGCCCCATGATGCCTCTCTTCATCGCTTGTTAGTCCAAGAGCCTCCTTACTTTCTCAGAGCTACTCCTTATGCATATGCATAACTCCTCATAATAATGCCATAAGGCTGCTAATCTATTCTCCTTCAAACCCCTCCTCAAAACTCACTTTTTCTGTGGTGACTGGAAAACATCTGACAATAGCCCAGCAGCTGGTGTGCTGCTACTTATTCTACTGAAGAAGATAAATACACTGTTATCCCAACTGCTTTATTTCCCTCTTCGTTGTATCCACCTGTTGTTTTCATCCCATGCTAAAATGGTGGGGTTTTTAAAGGAAAGACTGTTAGGATTTTTAATAAATACATTTGTCACCTACCATGGCAGGGTTCTCAGAGTAGCGTCTCTCCTTACTACCACAATATGAATAATTGCAGACATATTGTCTGAGCAATTTTATACTCTTCCAGGAATAAGACATCCCTTATTCCTTGCAAATACGTTTGCAATACGTTTTCCTTCCTGCTACGTTTGCATCAGTGTCTGCTCTGGCGTCTGCAAAGCAGCCAAGAAGGCAGAAAATATCAGTCTTTGGAAGGAAAGCAGGGTATTGTCTTTGTATATGGTGAGGTACAGTGACAATTGCTGTAAATTTGGGATCAGTGGCACCTTCACGATCCCTTCTCCCCTTCCCTTTCCTTGGGTCTAGCCTCGCTGTCTCCCTGTGCCCCCGTCTCTCCAAGCATTTCCTCCCTGGCTGCAAGGCAGGAGCTGCAAGTGCCCTCCAAGGCAAAGCCTCTCCCTTCCCCAGCGCTCGGATGAGTGGCACAGAAGCGGCTTCTCCAGCACAAAGCCTGGTGTCTTTGCCAAAAGGCCCACGGCACATTCAGTTTGAAGCAGCATCAAGGCACATGTTGTGTGCAAGGTTTTATTCGTGTTTGGCACCTCGTGCCCTGGAGGAGACGTGGCTGGGTCGGCCCTCTGCTGCCAAGGTCCAACGTGCACGCAGACCTGACTCCTCTTCAAGTCTTGTCAACCCCCATTAGATAATAATTTCTACCCTCCTGCAGAGTGGGTATTTGTTTTAGGGTTGTCATCATTTCAATGTCAACTTGTTTTTGAAATTTCTACGTCATGTTGTTATAATATTATGTGAGGCTCTCAGCTCTCAGATGTTCACAAAAGCACTTTCTAGTCCACCTCTTTGCAGAGGAGAGTTTTAAGCTTCCACTTCTGAGAGAAGACAGCAAATACAAGAAACAGCATGCCAGTATTATATTTGTTAAAACTGAGTTGTCTTTGGCCTATTTCATATTTCATATGACAATCTAAATGTACTCTTGTCCTTGAAAAAGCTAGAAGAGTGAAACATCATTTTTATTTTCTAATTTCTACAATTTATTTGTAAAATCTGAAATTTTCATTAGGCTACTAAAGCAAAAAATATGGTATATATCTGGCACTTTTTGGGTAACAGCTGTTACAGCAACTAGTTATAATCAAGCAATTTGGAAATAAGTTCATTTGCTGTCTAAATCGGACAATTGTCTTGTAGAAATTTCAACTGTAAAATCTGTTTTAAAATTGAAGATGTGGGTGCTTTTGCATTTATCCAATCTGGAATTTGAAACTGCACAGATCGTGTGACTTTTATGACTAGTCAAAAAGGAACAAAATAACCCAACAAAACCATCCGAACAATCCAAGAATAAACAGATATTTTTTAATCTGAAGGATGAACAATCATGAGAAAACTGCAACTGGCGGCTGAAAACATTAACTGGATAACTTATAAATCACTTACTCATCCGAGAATGACATCTATAAGATTGATGATACATTCACAGTGTCTAAAGAGAAAAAGAAAAGTGCACTTTTTGGAGTTTTTTAGGCTGTTCCTAAGTTATTGAGAAAGCCTTTGGAGTGCTCTGTTAAGATCTGCCCCAACACATGCTGCAGTCAAAGTAGGTCCTCCCATTTAATCCAGAAGGCGTAGGAGCAAGGCTGTTAAGAAGCTCACTGAGACTTTAGAAACATTGGCTTAACAAGGAAAATGGAGGCAGGTTCAATGGATAGGACTTCCTGGACTAGCAATGTCTGCTGGTGGTTCTGCGTGTCAGGAGTGAAATGGGATCACCTTCTCTGGATGTCAGCTCAGTGGCTGATCTGCCTAGGTACCTGGTACCCCCAGGACCCTCAGCACAGCGTCTTTCAGGTGCTTTGTGTTGGAGTCTGCAGCTCCCATGGATGGCACTCGAGCAGAAATGAATCCCTCAGCTCAGCCCTATCTCCTGAGGGTTTCCCTGCATGCTCCCTGTGGATGCCTGCCTCTGCATCCAGCCAAGACAGTCATGGGGGAAGAAGCTATGGATCAGTGCTTGGCAGTGCTGATGAACAGGCATTACCACTTTCTTTCCCTATTTTTATTTTTCCCAGTTTTCTCTACCTTGGCTTGCTTTCCGCCCTTCCTTAAATTCCTGTCTCTTTCCTGACCCCCATCCTACTGCTCCTCCTTGACTTGCCCTCTCCTCATCTTTTTTTTTGTGTCCTCAAAGTAAGACCACCTCCCAACAGCAGCGGCTGTGGCATGACCTAAAGGAGCTCACTGAGGTTTTTCCCCCTCCCTACCCTTTCCAGTGGGTAGGAGATGCTGCTCAGGATGTGCTTGGGTGAGAAAGCTGACCACTCACATTTCAGTAAAGGGGAAGTGACTCAAAGTGACCTCAGGATGCTCCGTTCTTTCTTGGATAATTTGCACTACACACGTGCTTAATAGCCTGCAAAATAGGCCGAGTAACTGGAAGACTGAAGAGGGAACTTGAGTGATTATTATGGAGTCACTGGAACCATTAAATTCAAATGCAATGTGTTAATAGCCTTACCAAAAAGAATTTGTAGTAGATTTGTAAGCCAGCAAGGAAGAGCAGATATAAGGTTCTGTGCATGAATGCAAATAGTTCTCATTGCTCTCTGGGGTGTTCATTTTGCACTAATAGGCACCCAGACAGCCATTACCACTGACAGGAAGGCCTGCGTAAGTACAGAGGCATGAAATAGCTGGTGATCAGGGTAAGAGAAACAGCACTTACCAAAGCAGAAAAGACTGTTATCTGTTGTGTGATAATGACCTCTGGGTTCTTGGAGCTCCACACAAAGTCCAAAAGGGAGTGACATTCTGGTGGAGCTCCCAAAGCCCAGGCTGGCCAAGGGACAGAAGCCTGTTAAGAGGTGGAGGTAGTAAAAAGCAGTTTCTGTGGTGGCCGGTTCACGTCTTGGTGTGCAGAATAGGTCAGTAATGAATGGATGGCTGTTTGGATGTGTGTGCCTCTGCTGGGACGTTGTGCCATACAAAGAGAATAATGTGTTTTGGAGAGGGGATTGTGGAAGTCTTACCAAAATAGTGTTGGTGGGGCTGTTATGCCAGGGCCAGGCCAAGGGAAGGTTCAGGACTGTTAGCAGTAGTACTAACAATTATTAGTGCTTGAAGGAGGAATGGGGGCTGGTAAGACCTCTATATTTCAAAGAATTTGTGATACAGTATCCTTTTTTTGCACTTTGCCAGAATCGCTATCAGGACACCCACTTCAAAAGAATAGTTTGTCTGGGTTTAAATTATATGTGGGGCCACTTGCACAGCTATGCAGTGATATAAAGTAGCACAATGTCATATTACATGCAAACCCTTGTGTCTTTAGAAATACAAAGGATATTCTATGGATTAAAATCCAGCAAACCAAAAAGTTATTCAATTAATCAGCAGCACTTTTTCTAGGAAACCCCATGCTGAAACTAGAGGCATGTAAAGCCTACCTAGTACTTAGATGCTGTTCAAATAATTTACCTTGTCTTTTTTTTGTGAAAGAAAAGAGAAAAAAAAACCAAAACAAAATAATCTTGTGCCAGTAAGAAAAAAAAAAAGCTTTCTGTCAGCTGTGGCACGTTTAAACACCCTAAATATTTCATCAGACACTGCACTTAGTTCAGTGTTTTAAATAAGATTTAATAAATAGGTGCATGTTCAGACTTGTACAGCCCTACTTTTGTCTGTAGTTGGCAATGTGCTGCTGTATGTGTTTGACTGCACAGTTAAGAATTTTAATTACTTACCTGTTCCATACAGACATTCGTTCTCTTTTAACTGTTTATTAAAAAATAAAACCGAGCCATTGTGCAAGAAATCTTCCACACGCTGTATGGCTGCACTATTGTCAAGAGTAGGACCCTATTTTCTGAATGTACCCCCACGTTCCCCTTGTATCCTACTCCCAAAGTTCAGTCTCTGGAATTCCCTCAGACCTGAGATGTTCATGTAGCAAAGTCATTCCCTTTGATTGTCTTTGCTGTTAATTTTACAGAGATGTCTGAGATTCTGCCATCAGCACACCCAAATGGATGGCACAAGCAGTTACTGTCTTATTGTCAGGAAAACGCAGCTGGAGTGGATGGTCTTCTGCCTGTTTTTGTTCGTTTGTTTTGTTTCCAACTTCTAGACCCATTTGGTAAAATAAATATTGAGGAGAATTGAACAAATTCATCAAAATTTGAGTTAAGAGCCAACAGTAAGTTGTCTTATCATCTTTATCTGATGGGTTCCCTTAGCAATGACATCCAAAAAAACCCGTGTCAGGATGAAAATATTCCTTCATCTTAAGTTGGTGCTCAGTGAATGAGTCGCAGCTGGAGCTTCACACCTCAAGAATTTCATTCTCTGCTATAGAAGTAGCCTGGCTTAAAGTAGATGCCTAATTTTTAGATACATCAAATTACGGGGCATGAATGTCATTCTATGTCTCCACTCCAAGCTGACCAGTATTGGAGCAGCTCTGCAGTCTATACCATATGGGGCACATTTGGAGTCAATATATTTTGCAATTTAGCGACAGAAGGGTGAAGCAGAGAGTAGGAAGGTTTCTGACCTTTTTCATGGAGATGCTAATGTCAGACAGCCAGAAACTGTGGCTGTGCTAAAACAAGGGATGTTTGTAAACAGCTGTATATAGATAAATATACAGATAGGCATTTGTTTTCCAAATTACATCCTATTTGTTGTTTCGTAGTTCAGAATGTGTCCTGAATACAGCTTAAAGGGGATTGATTACATCATTCCGTTTCTAAAACTCGGGTGCAAATGAGGTAGATTATGGATTTGAGACAAAAATATTACAGGTTATCTGTTAAATGTGTCTTTTGATAGTAGCGTACTCACTGTTGGATTTTTGAGTACATCAAAAGCATTGGAGGGAATCTTTAAGGACTGAAGTCTGTCAGTTTCAGAAACACCTTAGTTTCTCTAACATCCACACATGTCTGTTTGTGGATGTTCTGTTGACATGTCCTTTGGTCAGATGAGGTCAATGGCCTTGTACTGTTGTACAGCTGAGCATCTCTTCTGAGCTTGTTGCTCTTTGACTTGAGTGTCACAGTGGTGTTTTCACAACTTCAGGTCTGGTGGCTTTAGCTGGTGAGGCGGGGTGGGAGGCCTTGCCTTTCTTCTTTGTTATGGGAAGATGAGTTTTCACCTGACAAATCTCGGAGAACGCAGCGTCTGGTTCTGTACGTGTGAGCAGGTGTGATGACAAGCACATTTGGGTCGTGTTAGGTAGCTGAGGAGTGGTATCCAGGTGTAGCAAAGTTGTGTGAGCTCAGTCTCCTGCTCAGGCTCTCATTCAGTGTAGAAATTTAGAGTTGGGGTGTTGTGCAACCTCAAAGCAACCGCTTTGCCAGTGCCACCTTGGGAGACTCCATCATTATGAGCAGCATGGGAATGTGCTTAGGTGGTAACTCACAGAATTAACGTGTGAGTGGATCCCACCTTGTCTGGATGTTTCATTTTGGTTTGCAGATTTTGTGGAGGTACCGAATGCATTGTTTGCCATTAGCCAATTTTAAATGGACTTCAAATTTGTCTGGGGATGCTGCCGCCAGGATTAAATTTAGTGTGTCTGGAATTGCAGTCTACTCACATATGTGTTCATTAGAATGCTGCAGTCAACTGTCTCTAAAATGTCAATATCCACATTTTTTTGGTGCTACAACCTTTGTCAGTTTTGTGGGACAGTAGAGCAGTGGAGGAACATCCTGTTTTGTTTTCAAAGGATTGCCTCTAGTTCTTGTAATTTCCTGCTGAAAATGAGAGGCTGCTTTGCTGAAAGGAAGAGTGGGAGGAAATGTCCTTATTTTCATCCTTTCTTGTTTCTTTCATTTGAGTGTTTTCTCCTCCTTCCTCTTGCTTTTCTCACATTTACTGCCTACCTTTACACTTGTTCATTTGTCAGAGAAAGATGTTGATATCCTGTTGGCCCATTAGCTGTCTTTTTGCTTGATTTGCCAGACTACTTCAATATGCTTTAGCACGATTGGGAAAGACAGCCTTTTTTTTTTTTATTTAAAAAAAATATTTGCGTTATGTTTTTCATACTGAAGCTTTTACGGCAGAAGTACTGCAAGTAATTAAATTCATAAATAGCAAATGTTACATTTGCTCCTATACTCCAGGAAGTTGATGAACATTTCTGCTTTACTTTCTGCTCTATCTTCTTTTATTTAGAGAAGAAGAGAGGGAGCAGGGCAAAATCCTTGGGGAGAAAGAAGAATCTCTTATTGATGATTTTTCAGGAGTGAGCATTGGTACTGAGAGCATCCTTGCCCCTTCCTTCATCCTCCAACAATTTGAATGCAGCAGATGGTCACATCAAGCCATGCTGGAACAGCAGCACAAGGTGGTTTAAACTAGAAGTATCAGGAAAGCTATGAATTCATTTAGTTAGTGTCAAAGGTGGTCTGAATAAGACAAGTATTTATCATGAGTGAGATGGAGAGAACAGATTATGGAAAGAAAGATAGAGCCTCAATTTTAATATTTTTTTCATGAGAACTGTGAGAGCTTGTCATCATCATAAAAAAAAAATCCCAACTTGAAATTAGGCATAAGACTTAAAACAAAGAAGAAGAAAAATTATTTTTTGTGATATTTTTTCTAGCACCTTCTTGCAGTCTAAAGTGCATGTGAGCATTGCTCAGAAAAAAACCTAGATTTCAATATTGTTACTTTATCTGTCCACAAATTAGGTATCTGAGATGGGTTATTTGGCTCCCTCATTGGTTAAAGGGGAGGGACAGGTGACATTCACTATCAGGATCCTTGGCTACTTCAAGTAAGGGATTAATTGCCCTTTGGGGATGTTTCCTTTTCCTTGGCTATAAAAGACAGATAAAGAGTTGTTTTATATAATAACTTGCAGCCTTGAGGGAAATTCCTGCGGGTGGCTTTTGTCCACTTTATCTCCCAGCTCAGGTATTTAGCACAACTGATACACAGAGGAATCCCCCCATGTGTCCAGATTAAATGTATAAGGACACATGACATAAACTGCATGTTAGAGGGCTGTTACTTCTCTGGCCTGTGTTATTTCATACCTGGAAGTTGTTACTTAAAATATCTTTTCTTCCTTTGCTCAGAGCTTTATTGATATGACTGGAAACCACCTGCAAGAAAAATTCAGGAGGCAAGTGTCGGAACACTGAAACAAAATGGGACATTTTGCCAGATAGCCTACATGATAATTTTGCTGTAGAAAAGTCCTTTTGACAGTATTTTTGAATAGTACTTCCCAGAATGAAGGGACCATAGAATCATAGAATGGCTTGGGGTGGAAAGGACCTTAAAAATCATCTAGTTTCAATCCTCCTGTCCATGGCAGGAACAGCTCCCTCCAGATCAGGACCTGAGTCACAGCGATGGGAATATTATGTGATACCACTACACTTTTTAAGTGATCCTTCAAAACATTTTGCCTCTTTCACTTTATATTGATGTACTGTGCCTACAAACACTTTTCTAACTGAAAGTGCTATCTAAATGCTAATTATTCTTGTTCCCTGACTTTGGAAAGAAGACTTTCCTCAAACAGTCCATCAGGGAGAGTTTGTTGTCTGGGAATGTGGCTTACAATCCTGGACCACTCACAGCAGAAAAATTAAATCAGGTCTAAGCCCAATTCATTCTTCTCAATTTCTCTTTTCTTCCCTGTGAAGTAGCTGAAGGATAAATATCAGAGCTGAGGCACCTGTCTTATCTGATCTATGCCTCTTCCTTCTTTAGTCAGGTTAAGTTAGAACTGTGCTGGCATCCAGTGAATTTTACTTTGACTTTTTTTGTCTATGGCTTCCATAACTCCTTTGTTTTGCAGTGCATGCCAATGTATGGCATTATACAGCCTCTCAACATACAGCAATCAGTGGTTTCAGGGAGTTGGATCCACAGGGTTCTTCCGTGGGACATAAGAAAGGCTGTGGATTCACCTCCTGAAGAGAAGGTATCCCATGAAGGGGTCTTCCTTCTCTGAGTTAACGCTGCCCAATTCAATCTCTCGGAATGTCTAACTCTTCAGTTATCAAGACCAGAACATGTTGCAAAATGAATAAGGAAAATGGCTTATTTAAAGATGTTGAAAAACTCTGGTCTTACATTCTGCTTGTCAAATTCAACACAACTTTACCATTGGTTGCAGATCTCTCCAAATTTTGTGGATGAATACAGTTGTATTAACCTTAAAAACACATTCCAGTTTACCCCTCCCTTCCCAGTATCTTCCCTCAGTGAAGGACAGAGGTACCCCAGTCACCTGAGCAGTTTGTACCTCCCCACTCTGAAATATGCAACTCAGCAGATTCTATCTCTAATCAGTATATTTCAGTGAGAATATTTTTCTGTGAGCTTTCCATCTTGTTAGTAGAAGGTGATTTAGTAAAGCACTTGGCGATTGCTTTATACTGAACTTTCAAATATAAATTGGTCTGTCTCTTATGAATGAATATGTGATTTGAAATGCTGATGCCCAGGTTTTATTTTCAACTTTAGTTGTAATACCATCTGCTTTAAGAGGCCTAGCATTGAGGTGTCAGAGATATTTCTTCACTTTGCTTTTCTCTTCCAGGACATTAAAGGGCACTTTCAAGTTAAACTCATCACGAGACTATGTGAAAATGAGAGTGTCTGATGTCTGTTGTAGGTGAGTTGACCAAAGAGATTGTGAGGCTTCAAATTTATCTTTTTGTTCTGAAAGAGCAGAAGTCAGATCTGGCAATTAGAGTGAATTATGGTTCCGTTCCCAAACCGTCTTTTCACCAGATACACAAAACCCCCCTATGTTTATGTTTGCCGCTGCTGTTTGGTGTAGACGAATGTTTCCTTAGTCTTTGTTTGCTTATGGGAAGCTTAAGGCTTATGCAAAGATTGGCACCTAAGTATAAAATAGTTTTCTGCACAGCAATAGCTCAAGGTTTTGAAGAGAGGTCAGCTTTTAGGCTTTACTTTAATTGTTGCTCTCGTAATCCTGAGATGCTGAATGTTTTTTTTAATGCAGACATGGGCTGAGTAGACAAAACTTATAAAACCCCCAGCTAAGCACGGTGCTAAGCTTCTGAATGTTTTCACAAGGCACCTCAGGGAATGGGGAGTTACAGTAGCTTTTAGCTACTTCGTTTTGTGAAAATTTGGTATTGTAAAACCCTTCTCCTACTATTGAGGCTGAGGAACTCGTTGTTGGGAATTAGTGTGACAATGGAGCAGGGTTACTCTTGGGATCCTAAAAAGCAATATCTGTTCTAAGGGAAACTCAAAGCAGAGTTCCTTGAACTACAGAGAGGAATGCAAGTTTGAAATGTTGGCTCTGAAGACAACAAAAACAATTAGATGAAAGTTCTAGTTAATGTTAAATATTAACTAATTGATTTCTTGTTTTCCAACCTGCCTTTCTTTCTGAAAAAATTGGCAATACAGAGTCTTTCCTTCCCTCCTTGTGAGTTATTGTCTCTTTTAGAAATGTAGAACTTTGTTCTAAGCTTTACTGAAACTGGAACTTCACCCTTTAGAAGAAATACTGACAAAATCATAACAATACATTCATTTAAATGCAATCGTCAATGTACAGTTGGCTTGTTAAAAGGGGATCTTTAGTAGCCATCTCAACATGTACTTCCTCCCTCTCTCTTTGGACCCAAGTTGCTTCAGTAGTGGCTGAATTCAGCTGAAAAGCTGGTTACCAGGTTGGTAGCATTTTCCATTAACATCACTCAGTGTTTTGCTGCAGATCTCAGCACACAGCATTCTGCACACTCTACTGCTCCATTACAGCAGTGAATCAAACTAATATGTTTATTTTTTTTCCTAGTAAACTTTATTCCTGGTTGATAACATCATCTCTCTTCTGAAAATCTGACCATCATTCTTGATTTGGGCTAGACTTTAACCATTGCCATTTAGTTGGGTTTTTTTTCTTGCCCTCTGAAGAAAGCACAAATATCCACATTTTTAACAGCAACTTAATGTATGAGGTCCTTATGGTCTTGTCTGACTGAAGAGAATAAAAAACCTTCTCAGCTCCCTGGTCTGAGGTTTGGGTTTGGTCCTGATCTCAGCTACGGAAATCAAGGATCAAATGGCTCAGGAGAAGGCCTCTGCCTTTATTCTCTGGCCAAGGCTGCTGTCAAGAGATGTAAGAATTAAACCGAGTTCTTTCTTCAAGGGAGACAGTAACTTCCGCCTGCAAATGAACCTTCAGATATGATGAGCTACAGGTTATTGTTGAGCCCCTAGGGTCTAACCCTGAACTGGCTGCACTATTTTCTCTTTTAACTCCTGATATTTTATTCTGCTCATAAGGGTGAACTGTCTGAAGTAAGGCAATAGTATGGGTTTGGAAAGGAGTGGGATACAAGTGAATAAACCCACTGTACAATGCTGTGCTCTGTGTGTGCCCTGAGTGGTCTTATGGGTGAGTTACCAGCAAAAATAATGCACTAAACACCCGGTTATTACCTCAAAATGGGGAAATAGGCAGCTGGATTTCCCCACGTGTTTGGCTGCCTGACTCAGGCAATTACCAAGGGCTCAGCTTATAGAAAATAGGGCTCCTCCTGGATGCACACCCACAGCTTGGATCATCCAGTAGCCTTCTAACCTTTGAGGCTTTGTGCTCTTAAATCATCATTTGACTTTTGGTACAACCCAGGAAGGTATTTTCATGCCTGTATTGTCTTGCTGCTTCCAGGAAATGAAGACACGTAGTTCCTGGCTATGGCACATCCTCCATGAACATTTCAAGTGAACCCAGATATCTTTGCAAATGTACAGATCCTCTGCAAAGCTCACTAGAACCTCAGGAACACAGTCAGCATTTCATTTCAATCATATTTGCTATCCTACTATTCAAACTAGTAGAAAATTAACAGATATGAACTTAGAGAGGGGTATCTAGACCAGGTTTATATTAGAAATTGCATATCTGAGACTGCCTAAAAGTAGCTCATCAGAGGGTTATGAATAATGTATGACACTTTTTACTGCTGGAGAGCCAGTGATAGCTGAATTAATCCACTCATATTTCTATATATACATAAAAAGCCTTAGCTTCTTTTCAGCCTTTATTCTTGCTGTAGTGTAGCAGGTATTTGAGTAAAGTCAGTGATTTTTCTTCCTGTCTACTTTAGAAAACAATACTCGTAGGCTCTTTCTTTGGCTTAAACACATTCATTCTTCCTAAAGCTTTTAAAATAGGAGAGCTTTCAAGATCAAAGATGTTAATACAACACCTGTACTAACACTATATTCAGTCATTATTGACCATTCTTTGTGATATTGTTTTATGCAGGTGCCTTTCCAGTGTGCTCTTTAGAATGTGAGGGACTACAAAAAATAAGCATCTGTGTATCTTTTTATCACACTTTAAAAAGCAGAGCTTTTTGACAAATGGGGCGGGGGGAAGCACATAAATATAATCACTCCTCTGCTTCTTGCGATCTGGGGTTGCAGAGAATCTTCAGATGGTTGCTCACATGATCATGAAATCACTGTGTATTCTGTAGAATTTATGGATATGAGCCAGGAATGAATATTTACAGGTGGTGGCAAAGCGTGTCACTTGATAATCATTTTTCATTACCTCTTTCTAGAGAATGGAAATCGTCTTGCTGGGGAGCAGAAATAAATCCACATGTCTGAAACTTCCTATCCAATTCACCCTGGAGAACGTCTGGTGGATACTTAAAGCAAGCAAGTGAGGGAGAACTTGTAGGCTTTAATTTATTCTTAAAAAGGACTTTGCAAACACTTAAAAGTATCATGCCAGAAAAAAGAAGTGAGTTCTCCAGTGATCGGAAAACAAACTAAAGGGAAAACGGAGAGGGGTAACATACCGTAATTGTTCCACACAGACAGGGATCAAACTATTGCTATTGGCAGCTAGGTTACATTTAGAGACCTCTTGTCCTGCCATACTTCTGTTTTAACACTCACCAGACATGAACTGGGCATATTTAAAGACTCAAGAACAGAAATAGGTACACATATTAAAAAATGTCTATACTGAAGTAAAGGATAGCTGAACTCTATGATAATTATGTACTTTTGGATCAAAACTTAAAGAACATTTTCTTGTGCAAATGGATCTACATTTATTTGTTCCTCAAAAATCAAATCTTTATTTCCTTTCAGGACAGGATGTCAAGGTGGCTTTTTATGGCTTTAATCTGAAGCAGTTGATTGTAGTGCAATGTCTTTGAGTTCGACTGATAAACCTCTGTTTTCTGCTTTAACAGTAATGTTGAAGAAAAGGGAGATAAGAGGGTAATCCAGTCCCAGAATGAGAGCCCATATATTTGAGACCTGAATATTCATAACCACGTGCTTGAAGGCAGACTGCAGACCAGTTAGCAAAAACACTGATCAGAAACATTTGTGGTGCAGCTTCCTTGCTGATAGGCTCATGAACAGGTAATTCACAAACTGATATAAACAGAATATATTTTGGCTTTTGTAAAAAAATTATTTTATTTTATTTTATTTTATTTTATTTTATTTTATTTTATTTTATTATTTTATTTTATTTTATTTTATTTTATTATTTTCTCTTCTTCTCTTGTCTGCTTGCAGTGTGGGCCTGTGTGAAGTTGTGACATTTCATGGCAACTCTCTGTTAGTAGTGGCTGAAGTCCCTAAGAAACCAGTGTAAGTGAAGCCTGGTGCAGTCCCTGAAGTCAGTGACAGCAGCCCTGGGGAACATATGGAGATGGGAGTGGTGTTCCCACAGCATCAAACCTGGGGTTCTACTCCTGCACTGAGCACCTAAAAAGCTCAGATATTAGAGATGCATGAATTCTTCCAAAAGAGGGCAGAAGCAGCATTTACAGAGTCCCCTTGATGAATCTGTTCCTTTCACCCAACTGCAGTCTTCTGTCTCCCAGTGTCTCAGAATATAAACCTCTGGCTCTGCAAAACAAACAGCAAGAACCAGCCAAGAATCCCCACAAACATTGCAACACCTACAAAGCACTGCGGATTTTAGAATAGATCAAAATCCTAAATGCTCTCTCCCTGACAGCAAACCCAAGCAAGGAAA